>CAUYPK010059532.1:0-13918 GCA_963574355.1 Loris lydekkerianus
AAAAATCCTCAAAGAAAGCATAGGAAAAACACTGGAAGATATTGGCCTGGGGAAAGACTTTATGAAAAAGACTTTCGTGGCAATTGCAACAATAACAAAAATAAACAAATGGGACTTAATTAAACTGAAAAGCTTCCATACAGCCAAGGAGATAACAACCCAAGCAAATAGACAACCTACACAATGGGAAAGGGTATTTGCATATTTTGAATCAGACAAAAGCTTGATAACTAGGACCTATAGAGAACTCAAATTAATCCACATGAAAAAAGCCAACAATCCCATGTATCAATGGGCAAGAGAAATGAATAGAACTTTCTCTAAAGAAGACAGATGAATTGCTAGCAAACATATGAAGAAATGCTCATCATCCCTATCAGAGAAATGCAAATCAAAACCACCCTGAGATACCATCTAACCCCAGTGAGAATGGCCCACATCACAGAATCTCAAAACTGCAGATACTGGCATGGATGTGGAGAGAAAGGAACACTTTTACACTGCTGGTGGGACTGCAAACTAATACAACGTTTTTGGAAGGAAGTATGGAAAACCCTCAAAGCACTCAAGCTAGACCTCCCATTTGATCCTGCAATCCCATTACTGGGCATCTACCCAGAAGGAAAAAATTCTTTTTATCATAAGGACACTTGTACTAGACTGTTTATTGCAGCTCAATTTACAATTGAAAAAATGTGGAGACAGCCTAAATGCTCACCAACCCAGGAATGGATTCACAAGCTGTGGTATACATACACCATGGAATACTGTTCAGCCATTAAAAAAATGGAGACTTTATAGCCTTTGTATTAACATGGATGGAAGTGGAACACATTATTCTTAGTAAAGCATCACAAGAATGGAGAAGCATGAATCCTATGTACTCAATTTTGATATGAGGACAATTAATGACAATTAATGACACAGTGGGGGTGGGGGAAAGGAAGAGCAGAGAGAGGGAAGGAGGGAGGGGGATGGGAGTCTTGGTGCGTGACACACCTTTGGAGGCAAGACACAATTATAAGAGGGACTGTACCTAACAAAAGCAATCAGTGTAACATGATTTTTTGTACTCTCAATGAATCCCCAACAATAATAAAAAAAAAGAAATAGATGACTAATAAATATAAAAGATGTCAACTTCACTTTTAATTAAATAAACATGAAACAAAACAATCAAATACTATTTTTGATCACTATATAGAAAAGCTCCCTTCCTCCCTCCCTCCCTTCCTACTTTCTTTCTTTCCTTCCTTCCTTTTGTGAGCCTGGCAAAGGTAGAGTAAGTAAGAATGTATTGTTGTATAAACTTTCTGGAAAGCAATTTGAGAATATGTATCAAAGCTTTAGGGCTAAGTGTGGTGAATTGGTGGCTTGTGTCTGTAATCCCAGCCTTTTGGGAGGCTAAGGCAGGAGGATCACTCGAACCCAGGAGTTTGAGGTTGCTGTGAATTATGATGCTACTGCTCTTTAGCCTGGGCAACACAGTGAGACTCTGTCTCAAAAAAAAAAAAAAAAGAAAGAAAAGAAAAGAAAAAAATCTGTAAGTGTGTGCCACAGCAATCAGCAAGAGTTACACTTCTAGAAATTTATCCTAAGGGAACAATATGAAAGGTGAGTAAAATGGTTCAATGCAATATTATTTATGGGAACAAATGCTAGACAAATTTAAAAATCCAATAATAAGGGAAGATTAAATAAATTTTGGCATAGCTAGACAAAAGACTATCTACACATTCTTTAAAATTACGTGAGTGGAATTTAAAAAATATAATGTGCCTAAAGACTTACAATATCATTTGAAGCAAAAAAGTACTTTTATTTTATTTAAGAGTCTCACTTTGTCACCCTTGGTAGAGTGCTGTGACATCACAGCTCACAGCAACCTTAAACTCTTGGGCAGAAGTGATTCTCTTGCCTCAGCTTTCCAACCAAATAGCTGGGACTACAGGTGTCTCACAATGCCTGGCTATTTTTAGAGATGGGGGTTTCACTCTGGCTCAGCCTGGTTTTTAACCTGTGAGCTCAGGCAATCCATCTGCCTCAGCCTCCCAGAGTGCTAGGATTACAGGTGTGAGCCACTGCACCCCGCCTGTAAAAGTACTTTTGAAATAGACATTGTTACATACATGTACATATGCCTAGAAAAGTTACCACAAAGATATCTAACAACTATTAGCAAGAATTATTTCTCGATAGTGATTACAAATGCTTCTTTGTACTTCTACATATCTTCTGAAATATTGCAATAATAATGTACTACAGATACAACTTGAAGTTAATAATATGTACATATATTAAAGACACTTGGCTATTAAAGGAAAGCAAAGAATAGGTAACAGGTGGAAGGAGTTTCTTTTTAAGATGGGAGACATTTAAAAGCTATAAACTATGGGAAATAGTGAAGAGAGAAAGGTTAAAAGTTTAGAGAGAGGCTCTCATGGAGGGCTGATGTCCGGGGCATGGAGCTGGGTGAGACTGGAGGAGAACGCCTTTTCCATAGCCTGGAGGAGGAAGATGCAGACGGACTGGCAGTGGGGATAAGATAGTTTTGTAGCAAGTTTGACAGAGTAATTTTATATCTGTTAAATATGATAATAAAAAAATTGGACTTGTATTTTGAAGTCTTTGCTTTTTATTTTATTTTTATAGTCATTAATATTTATTATATTTTATAAAAGTATTGGGCTATCTGGACAGGAAATACAAACTGGACCTCATCACAGTTGGTTGGGAAATAACCACCTACAGAACTTGGTGATTATTAAGTAAATATGGGTAGAAGTGGTAGAGGAAGGAGTCTAAGATGACTCTTGGGTAGTCATCACGGTAGTGACAGAAAGTTGCATTAATGCTCCTTTCCTATGCATTTTTCCCCTTTCATTCCTAGACCACGAGCTCCTTGAGAGAAGGAGGAATTCTGTATATCTCTGATTCCTCAGTCAGTATCCAGTTTTCCATAGCATCTTGGTCAATGTTTGTTGAATACAAGAAAACGTGCAAAAAGATGGCACATTATTGATGGGAAATTAGATGGGGCCAGAAAATAGACTTATATGGGCTAAACCTGCAGACGTAGATTGGGGTCAGATCATAAATACATATAGTAGTTTAGGAGTTTGCAAGTAGTAGTCACAAGATCATTTAAAAATGCGTCCACATCTGTGGATATTGTACTTCCCAATGCTGTGCCTCTGGCGTGTGGGTAACTGCACGTTTGGCAGCCGGGTGTGCAGTGTTCTCAGTCTCCATGGTGTGTGTGTCCCTGTCATGGCTGATCACAAGATGCCACACGACACCACTGACCCTGGATTTAGGAAGGGGGATACATGGCAGCGTGCCAATGTGAAGGATTTTCACACAGAAAGTACTAAAATGTAGTGAAAGAGTTAGGAGAGATGAGTTGTGAATGTGTATTACCTTTGTTTTTCATATACATCTTTGATTGTCAGTTTATATAACCTAATTTTTAGTAAGGGTCATGTTTAATAGCGGTCTTGTAAAATTCCTTAAATTTTGTTTTTAATCGATATAATAATTGTACATATTTAGAGGGTACATGTTATATTTTTATAGATGTATACAATATGATGATCGAATCAGGGTAATGGGGATATCTATTACTTCAAATAGACTAAATTTTCTTCTCTAAATTTGTTAGTTATTGTAAAATCTATGATAAATTATTGATAACTGCAGTCAGCTGACTGTGCTGTGGAGCCCTGGAGCATGTCCCTGCTAACTGTACTTTTGTACTCGCCGATGACCCTCTCTCCATCTACTCCTCCCGTTATCCAGCCTGTGGTAACTGCCGTCTCTTCCTCCACGAGATCCACGTTTTTAGTTCCACAGATGAGGGATACATGTGATATTTGTGTCTTGATGTCATCCAAGCTCATCCATATTTCTGCCAATGACAGGATTTCTTTCATAGTGTGGCTGAATAATATTCCATTGTGTGTATTCCATTTGCTGATGAACACTTTGGTTGATTCGAGATCTTGGCTATTGTGAACAGTGCTGTCATAAACACGAGAGTGCAGGTGTCTCTTCAATATACTGATTTTTTTTTGGAAATATGCCCAGGAGTGCGATTGCTGGATCATATGCTAGTTTTAGTTTTTTTTTGATGACCCTCTATACCATTTCCATAGTGGCAATCCTAATTTACAATTTCTTAATTTTTTTTTTTTTTTTTTTTTTTTTTAGACAGAGCCTCAAGCTGTCACCCTGGGTAGAGTGCCGTGGCATCAACAGCTCACAGCAACCTCCAACTCCTGGGCTCAAGTGATTCTTCTGCCTCTCCCTCCCTCCCACCTGCCACAATGCCCGACTATTTTTTGGTTGCAGCTATCTTTGTTTGGTGGTCTCACGCTGGATTTGAACCCGCCAGCTCAGGTGTATGTGGCTGGCGCCTTAGCCTCTTGAGCCCCAGGTGCCGAGTCTACAATTTCTTAAATTTTAATAGTTGGCTCCTGTGAGCTGATATGAGTTGGCTCCAGGACGCCACTGTTCATTTCCTGCAGTTCACTCTAGCTCAACTCTTGGGTCCAATCTGATTCATGAGCAGGTGACTGTAAGAACTTCTCCTGTGTCATTGGCTCTCACTATCTGCTCTGGTGTTTGTGTTCAGGTTCCTCAGTATTCACTTTGCTGCTTTGTTTTGTAAAGCATTTCCTGCTGATAGCACTATCCTTCAGAGGCTCCTTTTATCCTGATAGTGGTTTCCTTCTGACTCCTTTTGGAGTCAGGGTGGACAGAGCTGTGTGAGTTCTGCACTGCCCAGGGGCACATCTGGACGTGGACCACTGGGGCTTGGACTGCACCTGCCAGGTTGCTCTCTGTTGCTCACCGGTCTCACTACTGCCTGAGCACGTGCCCTGGTGCTCCGCCTTCCTTTGCCCCTGGTGCTGTCTCTTCCATCCTGCCTACCCTTTAAGTATTGAATCTATCTTTAGATTCAAGATTCTGTATTCCTTTTGCTTCAATAGCTGACAATTGGCCTTCGTCCGTGATCCAATTGCAGAGCTGTGTGGCTTCCTGGCTTTGGCCTAGCTAACCACAGCTCAAATTCACATGCAGAATTTTAAATACCAACGTGAAAAAATGAGCTGATTCAAGCAGATGTTACAATTTTAGTGTTATCAATATCTGCCAATAGTTGCAAAGACCATGGTCGTCTTCTAAACAATTCTTAGAAATTCAAGACTGCTGAGAGTTTCAAAGAGTGCCTCGGTTAATATAAAGGAGCAAATGAATTAAACAAAAAACTACATTCTCTCCTACCTGTCAGTTTGAAGAAGGTTCAGAGGAGATAAAGTGAACACATGGGTCTCTTATGGACTGACTTCCTTCTTGCTATAGCCTCATAGGAAGGATGTGTGGGCCAAATCTATGCTCTTGTGCAAGTTTGTTTGCTATTTACTCTAACAAAGTCAAGGGTCTTCATTCAGAAAGGAGCCTGGTATTTCTTTCAATGATCAAAAAAATAGGTATCAGTATTGGCAACCTAATATATAATAGATTGATGTTAATAGATTTCAGCCTTGACTATCCTTGAATGATCTAAGAATCAACTTCAGAAAAACTGTAAGGGAAAAAGCGTTTAAAAAAATTCAGTTGGTTCCCTCAAGAAGAATGAAAAACTAGTTATTAGTTTAGAACCCATGCCCTTGGTTGGAGGTCAATAATAACCCCTCTGCCTGAGGCTTCATTGGTGTTCGGCTCCTGCTAAGAGATGGATGGTGCAATTTCTGGTCCAGGAAAAAATTCCTGGACTTATCACTGAACAGAATGAATCCTTATAAACTCACAGATTATCTGAAATTTCCACACTCCAGGGAGCACTTGTGTTCAATGACATAATAAAAATATGCCCTGGAGCAAGAAATTAGTTTTCCTAAGACCATGCTGATTCTCAGATACTTTCCAAAGAAAGAGAATTGCTGCTGGGCACGGTGGCTCATGCCTGTAATCCCAACACTCTGGGAGGCCAAGGAGGGAGGATCCCTTGAGCTCAGAAGTTCAAGACCAGCCTGAGCAAAGTGAGACCCTGTCTCTACTAAAAATAGACAAATGAGCCTGGTGTGGTGGCAGGTGCCTATAATTCCAGCTCCTTGGGAGGCTGAAGCAGGAAGATTGCTTGAGCGCAGAAGTTTGAAGTTGCTGTGAGCTAGGCTGAGGCCACAGCACTAAAACACACACATACCACACACACACACAAGAAAGAAAGAAAAAATAAAACAAAAAGAAATCACCTTAAACTTTTTTGGTAGAGTTAAAAACAGATATTCCTGGGAGGATCACTTGAGGCCAGGAATTCAAGACCAGCCTGAGCAACATAGCAAGACCCCAGCTCCACAAAAAATTAAAAAAAAAAAAAATTAGGCTGGCCTTGTGGCACATGACTCAGCTACTCAGGAGGCTGAGGCAGGGGGATCTTTCGAGCCCAGGAGTTTGAGGTTACTGTGAGCTATGGTGAAGCTACGGCACTCTAGCCTGGCAATGAAGCAAGATACTTTTTCAACAAAACAAACTAAAAATAATAATAAATAAAACAAACATTCCAAGGAATAAACAATTGATTAAAGTTAGAGAGTAAACAATTGACTAAAGTTTCCAAAGGGAAACAGCACAGAGAGGCTGGCCCGGTGGGCAGGTGCCACAGAGCTGCACAGAGCTGTGTCCAGAGAGAGGTTCCAGCTCAACGTGAGACTGGTGTGGCTATCGCCATCTTGAAATCCCCCCACCCTTTTTTTTTGAGACAGAGTTTCACTATATCACCCTCGGTAGAGTGCCATAGCATTACAGCTCACAGAAACCTCAAACTCCTGGGCTTAAGCGATCCTCTTGCCTCAGCCTCCCAAGTAGCTGGACTACAGGTGCCCGCCACCACATCCAGCTATTTTTTGTTGCAGTTGTCATTGTTTAGCTGGCTCAGGATGGGTTCGAACCTGCCAGCCTCGGTGAATGTGGCCTGTGCCATAACCACTGTGCTATGAGTGCTGAGCCTAAATTCCTTTTTTTTTGAACAAAGGCCCTGCAAATGGGTAGCTGGACCTGATGGCCAGAGAGTTGGAAAAAGCCTTCCAAAGAGAATTTTCTCTGCATGAATACTCCTAGACCATACTGAAAAACGCCTTGGAGAAAAAGTTATAACTTTCATTTATCTAGCCAGGCCAGAGTAAACTGCAAGCATAGCTACCATAGTGATGATCTGTAAACACCCGCACGTGTGGCAGCAGCTGGTGTGTACATGGTGCCTGCCATGTGCCAGGCCTGCAAGTGCTAACTCATTCAATCGCTGTGACAGCCCCACTTTACACTTGTGGGAATGAGGCACAGAGAGGATGGGAAAGACTTCAAAAGCCACACAGGTAGGTAAGTGACAAAGCCTAGATTCAAACCGAGGCAGTCTGGCCCCAGAACATGTTTTTATGTAGTGTTTTCCCCTTCTACTGAATGGAACAATCACATGGGTTTGCTAAAAGGTGTTTTGCAGGATCTCTGATTATCCTGGGTATAACTCTTGAATTCAGAGAAAAATGATGGTCTAAGGCTGTTTGAAAGCTCAAGTTGATGTCCCTGAAGCTAATGGAATAGACTCTAGACTTGCAGGACAGAACACACACATTCTTTCCTCTGGAGCATCAACCACGGACTATTTAACAAACAGGAAAAGTACCAGCCACATTCCACGACCGGCATTCAGCTCATGTCACAAGATTTTTGACTACAGTATGTACGAAGCTCGTATGCTAGAGGTGCGTGTTCGTCCTTGGAGGTTTCTACTATGCTTTATTCCTTTCAGGGACTTGAGGATTTGGCTCATACTTGCTAGATAGGTTACATGGTCCTGTAAAGCCATTAATAAATTCAAGAGACTTCTCCCTATTTGTAAAAATTTTTGTAGGCACCAGAGCATATTGGTTGAAAAAATGGGCTGTTCCACAGCTGATTTTCTAGCCCTTACATCGGCATCAGTAATAGAGGAAATAGAGCAAACATCTCACATGACTGCCAGACTCGGACATATGCAGAACTTCCTAGAACTTAGCCTCTGTGTTTGAATAGTAAGAATTGATGAATCTTGGATAGATGACTTTTCTGAGCCTCAGTTTCTTCAATATAAGCTAATAACATCTATCTCACAGAGTGTTACAAAGATTAAGTAACGTATCAGAAGGTGCTTACTTAGCACAGTGCCTGGAATACAGGGAGTTCTTACTAAATGGTAATTAATATTCTATTTGAACTTTCTCTAATGTAGGTACAGGTCACTGCAGAGTAAAATTTGGGGCTTTGTAGGAAATATTTTTATTTTTCATCATATTTTTCACCTTTTTCTTCTTTGTAGGCCATATTCTTTTAGAAGAATATTGGTTGGTTTTTACTACGTAGCAATACTTTTCTGTATTAATTATGAATTTAAAAAATGAACTTTGGAAAGGCAAATTGGTCTTTTTCCCATGGCCCTTTTATAAAGAGCTATTAAAATAAGGCATAAAAAATAACATTCATTTATTATTGATACCTTGTAGCAGTGATTACATCAGTGCAGTCTGGCCACTGCTGGGCCGTCACTTCAGCTGGAGCTCAGGCAGCAGCAGCAGCAGAGCTGGGCAGAGACATGTCTTCCCTGGGGCCTCCAGAGTGTGTCCCTTAGAAGACCCTCCTCCTGCCCCCACCTGCGTGTCCCTCGGGAGGACCCTCCTCCTGCACCCACCTGCGTGTCCCTCGGGAGGACCCTCCTCCTGCACCCACCTGCGTGTCCCTCGGGAGGACCCTCCTCCTGCACCCACCTGCGTGTCCCTTGGAGGACCCTCCTCCTGCACCCACCTGCATGTCCCTTGGAGGACCCTCCTCCTGCACCCACCTGCTCTGCTCCTCCATTCACCTCTTTCCCTCCCCAACCAATACGCTGGAGGCCTTTCTCCCTGGTGAGTGGGGGTGGAAGTGTGGGAGAACAAGGCCGAGGGAGTAGAAGCAGATGAGGGCACCCTCTTGAAGTGCCTACATAAATTGGATTTTCTATGAAATGTTTTTGTTGATAAGAAACAGTTAAGAGATGCTGATTATGAGAGAAAGGGTAAAGGAAAGATAGTAGACGTGGATACTGAAGAGAGTATGTACACAGGGAGACCGCAATGTGTACTGGGAGCCCCAAAAGTCTGCTGACCAACAGCAGCACAAGCCTTGAAAAGAGACCAGAAGTGTCCAGCTGGGCCTGGCCTTTCCCTCTCACAGAGCCTGTACAAAGGTCTCTGGCGGCAACGAGCCCGTGTGGGATGTGCTGGGAGCAGCATGTGCCTCAGGTTCTTGATAAAGGAGAAATAATCTCTTGGGATTGAGATAAGAAGAACAACTTCTTTCTCCCTTGCTCCTGATAAGGGTGTGGCGTTAGCCTGTCTGCTCACAGGGACCCAGAGACGTAGTTGCCTCCTGTGGAACCGTGTGCGTGGTCAACTGCGTTGGCTCTTGCATCCTGCTCCTAAGTCTTGTTCCTTGATGTACAAACTGCATCCCAGTTCCGTAGTTTATAAATAGCTGAGGCGGAGTAAACTAGTTATAAAAGTGAGTTAAACAGTAGCTCGCTGAGATTTTAAGTGTCTCGAGGATGACGCCCACAGTGCTGTCTTTGTTAATTGGAAGATAATCTGGGTAATAAATACTGAGCTAACCTGGAACTCGGGGCTTGCTGGCCCTCACGTTAGGTGGTGATGGTTCCCTGGCCCGTCCTTTTTAAATCCTATCTTGTGTCTTGTCCTTATTTCTTTCATTCTCTTCTCAATGTCACTGCCAAGCATCAGGGATACCCACAGGTCCCCGACACGGAGCAGGAAATGACACACACTACCTCCCCTCACACTGGCTGCTACCGCGAAGCGCTGTTTCCTCCTTTCTTACTCTCTGGTGCTGACCTTCCCCTAAGGGTGGATTTCACATCCTCACCGTCTCCCTCTCTTTCCATGCTTCTTCACCCTTTTGGCTTTCCAGAAACTGCTACTTGAGAAGCATTGTGCATCTCCCGATCACCATTCTTCTCCATCTGTCTGAAGCCCGTGACACCGTGGCCTCAGCAGGTCCTGGCTCCCACCCAGACCTGCAATGCCCAGTGAAAGCGGACGCCGTCTCCCTGGGGCTCCTTTGTGGGGTGCGCACGCTGCTGTGAGCACACCCAGCTTCCCTCCTGCCACACGGCGGACTTGGGACCTGCCCTGGGATTGGCTTAGTCCACTCAGGACTTGCAGTCAGCACGTGGTGCTGCAGAGGTAGGTGGATGCCGAGTCTGCACTGGGCTTCTCAGCTTAGTCGGAGGAAGGTGTGGTGGATGCCGCCCTGGCGAGGCTCCAGCCGGTCTGTGCTCCCACGCTGGTCAGTGGCAGTGCCACGCTGGAACCACAGCCCAACCTGCTTTCGGTCACTCTGGCCTCTCTCAACATTTGAACCAGACTTAACATGTCCACTGTCTGACTGGTCACCTATCCGCCCAGCCTCAGCCCATCTCATGCTCCCTTATGTACGGACTGTTTTTCTCTAAACGAGTGTTACCATTTTCTCCATCTTTGACTCCCTCCTCTCCCTTGTTCTCCGCAATTCACCCACTTAACTCTTATTTAATCTCTTGATTTTAAAAAGTCACACTAGGACTGCAAACTAATACAGCCTCTTTGGAAAGAAGTATGGAGAATCTTCAAAGAACTCAAAATAGACCTTCCATTTGATCCTGCAATCCCATTATTAAGCATCCACTCAGAAGAAAAACATTTTACCATAAGGACATTTGTACTAGATTGTTTATTGCAGCTCAATTTACCATCGTTAAAATGTGGAAACAACCTAAGTGCCCATCAACCCAGGAATGGATTAATAAATTGTGTTATATGGACACCATGGACTATTCATCCATAAAAAGATGGAGACTTTACATCAGGGGTCCTCAAACTCCACATGAGGCGGTGTGATTGTATTTTTTGTTCTCGTTTTGTTTTTTTACTTCAAAATAAGATATGTGCAGTGTGCATAGGAATTTGTTCATATTTTTTTTAAAGTATAGTCTGGCCCTCCAATGGTCTGAGGGACAGTGAACTGGCTCCCTGTTTAAAAAGTCTGAGGACCTCTGCTACATCTTCTGTGTTAACCCGGATGGAGTTGAAACACCTTCTTAGTAAAGTATCACAAGGATGAAAAAACAAATATCCAAGATACTCAATACTAATATGAAGCTGGTAGATCTAATATACACTCACATAAGGGAAAAATTCCATTCAATTCAAGCTGGGGGAGGAGGAATGAGGGAAGGGGAGAGGGTAGTAGGGGTGATGGGTGTGCTCCCACTTATTGGCCACCATGAGGGTATAAGGCACACCTCCTGGGTGTGGGACACGACTACCAATGCCAACACTGTAACCTAACTGTACCCTCACATTAACCTAAAATTTAAAAAAGAAAGAGAGATGCAAACCTGCCATTCCTCCAAACTACAGTTTCTGGAAGGTAGGGAGCAAAAAAAATTTCTTTTTAAAGTCACCATTATTCTTTCCTTTCCATTATTGCTCTTATCTCTAGGTCACACCTCTATCATACATGAGTTGGATTATTATAATAGTCATATAACTTAGCTTCCTGACTTGGTTTTCTTTCTTTTTTTTTTTAATTGTTAAATCATAGCTATGTACATTAGTGCGATCAAGGGGTACAATGTGCGGGTTTCATATACAATCTGAAATATTCTCATCAAACTGTTCAATGTAGCCTTCATGGCATTTTCTTAGTTATTGTATGTAGACATTTGTATTCCGTTGTTAGTAAGTTTTGCCTATACCCATTCTAAGATGCACCATAGGTGTGGCCCCACCCATCACCCTTCCTCCACCCTAACCTCCACCCTCCCTTCTCCTTCCTTGGCCCTTTCGCCATTCTTGTGCTATACTTGGGTTATAGCCTTCATGTGAAACCAATAATTTAGCTTCATAGTAGAGCTGAGTACATTGGATACTTTTTCTTCCATTCCTGAGATACTTTGTTAAGAAGAATATGTTTCAGCTCCATCCATGTAAACATGAAAGAGGTAAAGTCTCCATCTTTCTTTAAGGCTGCATAATATTCCATCGTCTACATTACCACAATTTGCTAGTCCGTTCGTGGGTCGATGGGCACTTGGGCTTCTTCCATGACTTAGCAATTATGAATTGGGCTGCAATAAACATTCTGGTACAGATGTCTTTGTTATATTGTGACCTTTGGTCTTCTGGGTATAAACCTAGTAAAGGAATTATAGTATTGAACGGCAGGTCTATTTTTAGGTCTCTAAGTATTCTCCAAACATCCTTCCAGAAGCAGCGTATTAGTGGGCATTCCCACCAGCAGTGTAGAAGTGTGCCCTTTTCTCCACATCCATGCCAACATTTATGGTTTTGGGATTTTGTCATGTGGGCTACTCTTACTGGGGTTAGGTGATATCTCAAAGTAGTTTTGATCTGAATTTCTCTGATGATTAAGAATGATGAGCTTTTTTTCATGTGTTTGTAGATCATGCATTTACCTTCTTTAGAGAAGTTTCTCTTGAAGTTCCTTGCCCACCCTGAGATGGGATCATGTGTTCTTTTCTTGCTAATATGTTTGAGTTCTCTGTGGATTCTGGTTATTAGACCTTTATCAGAGGTATAACATGGAAATATTTTCTCCCATTCTGAGGGCTGTCTTCTTGCTTTACTCACATGTTCTTGGCTGTGCAGAAGATTTTTAGTTTGATCAGGTCCCAGTAGTGTATTTTTGATACTGCTTCAATTGCCTTCATAAAATATTCACCCAGGCCAATTCCTTCAAGAGTTTTCCCTGCACTTTCTTCAAGTATTTTTATAGTTTCATGTCTTAAGTTTAAATCTTTTATCTAGTGAGAGTCTATCTTAGTTAATGGTGAAAAGTGTGGGTCCAGTTTCAATCTTCTATAGGTTGCCAGCCAGTTTACCCAGCACCATTTGTTAAATAGGGAATCTTTTCCCCATTGAATGTTTTTAATTGGCTAGTCAAAGATCAAATAATGGTAAGTAGCTGGATTTATCTCTTGGTTCTCTATTCTGTTCCAGACATCTACTTCTCTGTTTTTGTGCCAATACCATGCTGTTTTGATCAGTATCGATTTATATTAATAGTACAATCTCAGGTCTAGTAACATGATTCCTCCTGCTGTGTTTTTATTGCTGAGTAATGTTTTGGCTATTAAAAGTTTTTTCTGATTCAATATAAAATGAAGCATTATGTTTTAGAGATCTTTAAAATATGACAATGGAGCTTTAATAGTAATTGCACTAAAATTATATATTGCTTTGGGTAGTATAGACATTTTAACAATGTTGATTATTCCCAGCCATGAAAATGGTATCTTTTTCCATTTGTTAACATCTTTAGCTATTTATTTCTTAAGGTTTCATAGTTCTCTTTGTAGAGATATTTCATGTCCTTTGTTAGGTATAGTCCCAAATATTTCATCTTGTTTGGCACTACTGTGAAAGGACGAGAGTCCTTGACTGTTTTTTTGGCTTGGTTATTGTTGCCATATATAAAGGCTACGGATTTATGGGTGTTAATTTTGTAGCCTGAGACATTGCTATATTCCTTGATCACTTCTAAAAGTTTTGTTGTAGAATCCCTAGTGTTTTCCAGATATACGATCATATTGTCTGTGAAGAGTGAAAGTTTGATCTCTTCTGACCCTATGTGGATACCCTTGATCGCCTTTTCTTCCCTAATTGCGATGGCTAAAATTTCCATTACAATGTTAAAGAGCAATGGAGACAATGGGCAACCTTGCCTGGTTCCTGATCTAAGTGGAAATGATTTCAATTCAACTCCATTCAATATGATATTGGCTGTGGGTTTGCTGTAGATGGCCTCTATTAGTTTAAGAAATGTCCCT
>CAUYPK010059537.1:0-59706 GCA_963574355.1 Loris lydekkerianus
CTATAACCAAAAATAGCCAGGCATTGTGGTGGGTGCCTATAGTCCCAGCTACTTGGGAGTTGGAGGTTGCTGTGAGCTGTGATGCCACAGCACTCTACCCAGGGTGACAGCTTGAGCCTCTGTCTACAAAAAAAAAAAAAATTTCCCTAATAAAAAAAAAAAAAAAAAAAAAAAAAAAAGAATTACCTAGGTATGGTAGCAGGTACCTGTAGTCCCAGCTACTTGGGAGGCTGAGGCAGGAGGATCACCCGAGCCCAAGAGTTTGAGGTTGCTGTGAGCTACAGTTGTGCCAGTGTGGTCCTGCCTGGGTGACAGGACAAGACCCCGTCTCTAAAAAAAAAAAACAAAAAACACACATGATTACATAATTGCTTTGTAGCTTGACAGACTGAAATAGACTCACAGAATTCCTTATCGAGAGAACATATATATTGCACACATTTTAATTTCCTGTTACAAATACTTGTAATCAGAATTCCAACTGATTAGCTACTAACTCTTACTATATTATGAATCAAATTTTATGTTTAAATGTTTTCATAGATACATATTTATGACTCTAAAAATTATTGGTATTAACAAACTTAATTCTTTTTGTCACTATACTTTAATTATAAATGTTCTACATGGTATTTTTTCAGGGCCTCTTAGGAAATCACCTGGCATGTCGGTTCATTTTGGAGGGGGCTTCTTGGGTGAATTAACCAGTGATGTCCCTGATCACCAGTTTCTGATTTCCTCGTTAGGTGTGGCTGCCATCGGTGGCGCCTTCTCAGAGCAGATTCTCAAGGACATGGCTGCCTTCAATGAACGGCCGATTATTTTCGCTTTGAGTAACCCAACTAGCAAAGCAGAATGTTCTGCAGAGCAGTGCTACAAAGTAACTAAGGTAAATCAAAGCATAACTAAAATCTTAGTAGTCAAGTTCTGATGTATTACTGGGAGGCCTAGGATTTCTGAATTGCTTATCATTAAACTTTTAAAAATTATGCAGCCGGGCAGCACCTGTGGCTCAGTGAGTAGGGCGCCGGCCCGATATACCGAGGGTGGCAAGTTCAAACCCGGCTCCGGCCAAACTGCAACAAAAAAAACAGCCGGGCATTATGGCAGGCGCCTGTGGTCTCAGCTACTCAGGAGGCTATGGAAAGAGAATCACCTAAGCCCAAGAGCTAGAGGTTGCTGTGAGCTGTGTGAAGCCACGGCATTCTACCAGGGGTGATAACGTGAGACTCTGTCTCTAAAAAAAAATTATACAGCCAAGATTGTAAGAAACGTGTACAGATCAGAGAAATAAGAACTTTTTTCCTTTTCTAAAATGTTGTATAGATCTTCTTCTTTAATAAAATAAACTTTGTAATGTTGCAGTGATAATTTTCCTCAGGTGGTTTGGAATTATCTAAGATTTGAACAAAATGTTAAGTAGAAATGAAAGAGCTTGGTTCTAAATGGTTATTGAACTTTCAGCTGGCTGTTCCCAAACGTTGACATGTACAGGATAAAATCACCGCCTTATTTTTGCTTTGCCAAATCCTGGGTTTGGGTTTTGATGCCTTGGTGCAGCGCCCAGCTGGGGTGGGGCCCTCAGTGATTTATTATGTACACGCTTGCTCTAACCTGTATTAGCAAGAGCCTTTTTCCCATCAAAGACTTGAAAATATCATTAGGACAAAATAGAGGTTGAGTCACATCTATCTAAAACTTCTATTTTGAAAATAAATTCAAAATGAACGGGACAAGTAAACACCACACACAGGGCATCACTGCACAGCTGTGGCTCGACGGCTCTGCCTGGAGGCTGCTTGTCAGAGGTAAGGCTTTCTCGGCAAGGAGCCTCCGCGTTACTGATCTCTTGTGTAGGATGCCTTCAACGTCTTTACAGTTTTCATTGTTATTTCATCTCTGCATTGGGGAATTTGCCCAATTTTATTTGGTAGTCTTTTTAAGCAAATGTTTGACACAGCACTTTGCACTTGGTGCACACGTGATGAACATGTCCCCAGTCCGTTGTTCTGTCTCAGTACAACATCAGTTGGCGTCAAGGATTTAGAGACTCATCTGCAACAAACATAAACAAAATTAGCCAAATGTATGTAGTTGTGTCTCAGAATTTGCATATGTCCGATTTAAATGGCCTCAGCTTTTTCTCACGGCCGATCCTAATGTCCTGCGTTGTGACATGTGAAACGCTAAGAGTCTGAGGCTGAAAATTTAAACACTACTTTGGCGAAATGATGACAGAAAAAGGAAAAGTCTGCCTGTTGCTGACTGAGTTTCTGCTGCTGCAGGTGTAGGTGAAAGATAATAGTTAGGAAGGGTTAAAATACAAAGTCAGACAATTAAGTTTGCGAACTCATCCTAGAAAGAGTGCTACGCACCTCCCTGCTGGGTATTGCTAGTCACCTTTGAAGACACCCCTTGGCAAGCTCTGCTCCAACACCAGCACCTGGTCCACCCTTCGAGGCACTTTTTCTGGGATGAGTTCATGATTTTAACCATCAGGCTGTATATGATGGCAGCTCTGATGGCCATTCCAGAAAAAGAGTTCCAAAATTGCTTTGAAGGAACGGGCTAGGTGCTGGTGTTGGTGCTGAGCTTCCCAAGGGCATAAATAGAACTTGTTCCAGTTTTTACTTTGTAAACATGTGGATCCCTAAACCCAGAAAATATATATCCCTAAAGTGCCATTATTTTCAATGCTTTAATATTAACATGTCAGTTTCATCCTCGTAAGTCTGAAATTGGACTCCTGTGTAGAAATAGCTGATGAGCCTGTGGGTGGGAGTAACACAGATGACGCAGTGATGTTCTGAGGAATTCTGGACTTTGCACACTGTCCTGGGCGTAAAGAGGATGGCAAAGAACCATCCAGAACTTCCTGACCAACATCACGAATCTTGCAGACTCAGTAGGAAGTTAATGAAAACACTGGCTTCTTTCAAGATTCATTATTTAGCCTGGGGAGCACTTTGTTATGTTTGCCTTACAATATTTTCCTTTTTAAAGTTGGTTGTGTGTGTCTGTGTTGTAGGGACGTGCAATTTTTGCCAGCGGCAGCCCGTTTGACCCCGTCACTCTCCCGGATGGACGGACCCTGTATCCCGGCCAGGGCAATAATTCCTACGTGTTCCCTGGAGTTGCTCTCGGAGTTGTGGCTTGTGGACTGAGACACATCACGGACAAGATTTTTCTCACTACTGCTGAGGTATCGTGTGGAGTCCTCTCTGTCTGTGCTCAGCCGGGGCTGTCTGATGTCTTATCTTTCCAGCCTCCCAGCTATCTCTGGCACACGTGAACCCAAGTTAAACTTCCATAGCCCACTTAAATTAGGTTGATCAAAAAAAGAGAATATATTTACTGTGCTTTGAACTTCTTTTGAAAATAGTTTAATTGATGATCTTTAAAATTTTTCGTGGACACCTAAGATCCTCTCACTAGTGTGTCAGGGCACACGGGTTGAAAATCACTCACTAGATGAAGTCTGGAGAAGAGAAAATCTCTCCCAACAGGGTGTAAGGGTGGGTAGCGGGAATACACCAGGTCGCTGGCAAAACGCTCTTCTCCAGCAGGCGTTAGAAAAACTGCATCTTGATTTCTTAAAAGGAGCCTTTTTATATCTTCCCACTTCTGATCAGGTGAGAGTAATGAGATAATTAAAAATGCTGTTTCCAAATGATGATTAAGTGGTGACTATTTCCCTATTGAGAACTTTCCTGGAATAATGGCATTTTGAAGTAAGGTCTGATATGGTAGAGTGGGAGTGTCTTTCACTCAGCATTCAGCTCCCCCCATCCCCGCTCTGGGGTCTGGAGTGTGAAGATCTCTGGAGGTCAGGCACTGGAGACCAGCTTGAGCAAGAGTGAGATCCCACCTCAACCATATAAAGGAGAATAATCAGCTGTGCACCCTGGCTAAACCACTCTAGGATTTAAGGAGAAGTTAAAGTAGGGGATTAGGTGTTTATAAAATCCTTAGAAGGACAGGAGAAGCAGGCTTTAGTCTGGGCCTTCAGGAAAGATTCTCGGAAGTCATAGAGCGGGCCCGCTGGGGACCCTCACGCTGCTGTGAACCATGAAAGCTGCGAGATTTTACCCTCTTTGTAAGCTGCCACGTTAGCTGCAACTTCTAGAAACCGGCAGAAGACACGAGACTCTTAGGTCAGAGACAAGGCCTCACGGCTCTGGCTCTCTCCGTGAGCACCTGCCTGTCAGCTCCTCCCCTCTCCCACCTCGGCAGGACAAGGCAGGGACTGGGCGTCCGTCTGGAAGATCAGAGCACTCGTTGCTTTATGCAGGGACTGGGCGTCCGTCTGTAAGATCGGAGCGCTCATTGCTTTATGCAGGGACTGGGTGTCCATCTGGAAGATCAGAGCACTCGTTGCTTTATGCAGGGACTGGGCGTCCGTCTGTAAGATCGGAGCGCTCATTGCTTTATGCAGGGACTGGGCATCCGTCTGTAAGATCGGAGCGCTCATTGCTTTATGCAGGGACTGGGCGTCCGTCTGTAAGATCGGAGCACTCATTGCTTTATGCAGGGACTGGGCATCCGTCTGTAAGATCGGAGTGCTCATTGCTTTATGCAGGTTTTCAGATTCCAACAGGATGTGATTCATGAATGAAAAACTTGTGTGGATTTCTTTTCTTAAAATTAAACCATCATACACATTAATGGCTGACATGAACCAAATAGAATTTGACTAATGCTCAAATATTTTCATCCTGCAAACATGCTTTTTTTCCCATTGTGAAGAATAATCCCTAGACTGTAGACAAAGATTCTCCTGTTAGTGATGTGGCCTAAAGGTGTGTGGTCCGCGGTCAGCATCTGGGTCCTTCTGGGGGAGCAGGTGTCAGGACACTGTGACATCCTGCTCAGTCCTTTTCACTGCAGTGACAACAGGACAGCTGATACCTCAGGTTTTCCTTAACTCAAAAAATACTATCAGACAAGTGAATGTCATTATTAGGAGGGCGTTTTAAAGTTGCTTTTCCATTAAGGAAAATGTAAGCATTATTTTTTAAACAGGTGTGTCAGGGTACCAGCTGCTCAGAGTAGCCAGTGGCTTATGGGTTTTTTTCTAAATAACTCTAGCACCCTCTGTTGACAGATTCCACTAAAAATATTTTCTATTTAATATCCAAGAAAAGTAATGATCACTGCCAAAAAAAAAACTTTGAAGAAACAAAATGAAATGCAGTGTTGTCAACAGGCATCATTCTCAGGTGGCGAGTGGGCTCTCTGCCCGGCTGGAGGCTTTTCTGGTGCCTTTCTCGTGGGTGTCAGTGTGGCGCGTCCATCCTTCACGCGTCTCAGCCACATCCCAGCACCGTCGTCCTTGCGCCCTTGCCGTGGCCCTTTTCACTGAGAGTTTTTCTTCCAGCGTGAATGTCTCGTTCCTTCTCTCTCTGACGCTTCCACAAATCGTGGCCATCCATTTTTTTTATTTAAATCATGGCTGCATACATTAACATCCATTTCTTTCTATTATCTTTGTTCTAATAGTGGCCAAAGCTGTATCTCTTGATCCTCATCTTTTACCAAATCTCCATTACCTGCTGGAAAATTCCCCAGAAATGCCCTGCTTGTGTCCTTAAACACAGCCTGCTTCACACCACGCTTGCACCTGTGTTCACATTCAATATTCACGTTCGGGCTTCTGTTCATGCAACACCCCTTCCCAAGCCGGCACCAAAGGTCTGCAGCCCGACGCCCTTCCACTCTCCCTCCGTGCCGCAGCCTCAGGCGCACCGTTCAGACGTCGCGGCTGGGTCTCCCTCCTGCCTCTTATTGGCCATTTGTCTGCTTGCTGCTCATGTCTCTTGCCCAGTGATCGATGGGATTGTTTGCTCTTTTCTTGTTGACGTGCTTGATTTTCTGTAGATTCTGCTTATTAGACCTCTGTCAGATTTGTAAAATGCAGATATCTGTTTCCATTCTGAAGGTGATCTGTTTGCTTTGTTTTTTGTGTCCTTAGCGGTGTAGAAACTTTTAAGCTTGATCAGGTCCCATTTATTTATTTTTGTTATTCCTACAATTACTGATAGGAGTTTTTCCCACACTTCCTTCTACAATTCTTATATTTTCTTGTCTTAGATGTCAATCTTTTATCCAGTATGAGTTAGTTTTTGTAAGCAGGAAGAGGCAAGGTCCAGTTTCAGCCTTCTACATGTGGCTAACCAGTTCTCCCAGCACCATTTACTATCTAGAGATTCTCTTCCCCAGTGTTGGTTTCCCCAAGTTCGGTTTATTGAAAATCAGATGGCGATGTGAGACTGGTCTCCTCTCTAGGTTATCTTTCTGTTCCAGAGATCTGTGTCTCTCTTTTTGTGCTAGTACCCTGCTGTTTTGATCACTATCGATTTATAGTACAGTCTCAGACCAAACATTCTTAGTGGTATGTGTTTTTAAGTTTATCAAATTTATTAAGCTTGATTTTAAGCTTATCAAACTTAGACATTTAATAGTGATCAAAAATACTATTTAATTTAAAAAAGAAAATCTATCACTTCATGAAGAGAGCATCAATCAGGACAACTTCCTTTTTCTCAAGTGCTCCTACATATATTATTAAAATTAGCAAAGTGATGCAGCAATATGGAGAATTAAGATGAGATACAACAGAGAACATAACCTACTATATTGGCTGCAATTATGCAGCATGAGCCACAGTAACCACAGGCAGGTTCTGGACACAATAGACATAAAGACAAAGACAGCACCTAGAAGGGGCTCCTTCTCCTGGGGAGGGGGCCAGGATCATAGCTCAGTGCCTCTGATACCAGTGAAGTAGCTGAAGGCTAGGATGTATGTGTGAGAGAGCCTGGAGATGTGCGGCTGATGGTAGCCTCATATACCATGGATGTCTATTCAAGATCAAGTAAAGCCAGGTATCACTTTAGGTTCACAGAAGTCAGGGAGAGCCACCATACCACTATCTTCTCCCAGTAAACAGTGCAGAAGGACACCAAGTAGGCTATCTGAAGCTCATGGGGGTAGTGAGGGGACTCTAGCCCCTTCAACAGGCTTCATCCTCTTGAAGTCAGGCAGCCACGAACAATTCCAGAACCCACTTGTCTGACCAGAGAGGGCTGCTATAATGCCCAGAAGCTGCGTGTCCTGGTGCCCAGTAATAATACTAAATCTACATTGGGATTCATTTGTACAAGTAGCTGGGGTAAGTTGAGAATACAGACAACAGTTGAATGGATCCAATTTTAGCTCCGTCATGAATTTTCTGTGCATTCTCTGTCCTCTCCTTGAAGGCCCAGAGGCACACCTATGCAATAGGGGGCCTTAACAAAGTATTTATGTATATTAGAAAATTAGTATACTAGAGTGCAGTATAGCACAATAGAGTATAGAGCAAAAGTGTATTAAAGAATATTAGTCAATCCATATTTTCTGCTGAACCCAAAAGTCAACCCAATATACATACCCCCAAAAGTGTGTTTCTCATCTTCCCTTTCTACTTCCATGGGTAGAAAAGACAATCATGAAGCACTAGGTCAAAAGGAAATACCTAAATGGCTTACCAGAAAAATACCAGCCTCATCATAAGAACGCAAAATAGATCTAGAGTATGCAGATGGTTTTTCCAGTTATAGCGATAAGTGCCAAGAGAAAACAGCCATTCCCTTTTGAAGGTATCCTCACAGCTTTCAAGGATGTCAGGTCAGGCTAAATAATGAAGGTCGTGGGGATATGAAATCTGAACAGAAACTCAGCATCTGCAATGATATGCAGCAAGCCATCAAAGTTTGTGTGCTTCAATCTCATTTTTTTTTTAATTTTTCCATTGTGGGGGGGGTATTTTTATTTTACTATAAAGAAGATGAATTATGTGTGAGAACATAAAACATTAAACCTTTACATGTTTTACTTTCATTTGCCTACTGAATACAATAGCAAAGCAGAGAATAAGGAAGGCTGCGATTCTGAGGACTGGAGCACCTTTTTGCTCATGGAATTTTACACAAGCCACTTCTCTTCTTGAGTCTCATTTTTCTTATCTCTAGAATGGGGAAATAAGAATAAGTTTTTCCTCAAGGGCATTGTTGTAGGGATTAAATAAATGTGAAATCGAGTTAGAGCAATGCCTAATATGAAGTGAGATTGCCCAGGAAATGCCACCATCACCACAACTGTTTTTGTTCTAGAGCGTTTTGTAGGCTGGTGAGGGCAACTTTCAGACAAAATGTGAAGACTCAAGGTGATTCATACACAGCATAGGGAATTTGATGAATTTTGGACTCAGTTTAATCCTATAGTTATAATTAGATAAGTGCTTCAGAGAGATAACAAATAATTGGTTTAATAAAGTTATAAAATTATAAAACAAATTTTAAAACTAGTAGATGAAAAGATATTAGATTATTCCAGATATGTTGTCAGTGTGTGGAATATATTTTTGGTGCTTTTTCAATTCCATCCAAAAATGTTTTAATGAGCACACATGATGAGCTGGCCAATGGGCTGTGTCCAGTGGAGACAAGGAGAAGCTTTGGGATCACTTTGACGGTACGTAAGGTACCCTGTCAATATCTACAGTAAAAGAAAACCTTTGTCTGAATACTGGCATTGATTATTGGAAAGAGTTCAAATTAGTTCAGAGTCAAGTTCAGGTGACGGAGCTGGGTAATAAAACTGAGGCCTGCTTTAAATGCAGTCAGATTTTTTTGTGTGCCTCAAAAGAAATCTGAAAGTAATTTTCAAAGAGCTTTTGCAAATGAGCACCAGCAGCGGTGCTGATATGAGAGCTCATGGATTGCTAAGGTGACTGCTTTGAGGAGGACAGCTTATAATTTCAATATGCAAGGCCTGGTGGTTTCATCAGGAATCGGTCTCTTAAAACATTCCCTTGCAGCAGAGACACATTTTCTGTTCCCTTTGTGCCTTCTCAGGCCACTTAGTATAGTTTTGAGTACACAGTGCAAGCTCAATTATGCACCTATTCTATCAGCTGGAAAAGATGCCCCTAGGTGATGACCCATGCCTTAGTTCCCCCTAATTTCTCTGGATGGTTCAGGACCTTTTCTTATTTCAGTTTCGCCGCACTCGAATGAAGCACAGCCCTTGCTTTCTGTGGGAATTTTATTTCCTGCTGTTCCTGCTGCTGTCTCTGAATGCTTTGTAGGATGCATGAGCTTGCAGGACTCTTAGGAGGCACAGTAGCTACAAAGAAAGCACTGGACGGTGTCTAGTCCGGGGCAGTGTGAGTTCTCAGCATGATCCAGATTAGAAGGGCAGGAAGAGTCTAGTCTGTGCCATTTGAATGCCAAAGCCCCAATATACCATGGACTAGTAATTAAGAGGCAGGCTCTGGAGGGAAGGGCTAAGCAACATTCCCAAAGGTAGATATAAACCTTAAAGTTTCTTAGACATCAGATAGAATTATTTTCCTATGTTCAGTAAAGCATCAGAGGTCTACAGTGAGTAAAACAGTGATTAAGAAAATTAGATCTTAGCTCTTAGATCTGAGTTCAAATTCTGACTCTTCCCCTTGAGTATTCTGAGACCATGCCCAGATCATATAACCTCTCAAAGCCTCAGTTTTCTCATCTTTAATATTGAGATTCTAATATTTCCTAACTCATTAGATGTTTCAATGATTAAATGCAATAAAGCATTTGATACACAGTGAGCACTCAACAATTATTTGCAGTTATCACTAGTACTAATTAGAAAGTCTTCAGAACATAACTATTTGCTTAACCCCTTATATCAATCTGCATGATATTTACCAAACATAAATGCCTCGAGCTTTTACCACACCAAGTACCATTTGTTTTCATGTGTTTGAAAAAAAATTGTCTTCGATGATGAGAATTTGCATGACTCTCTAAAAAGTTTAGGGAATTAAAACAGTGATTTTGCAACAAACCAAAAAAAAAAAAAAAAAAAAAAACAAAAAAGAAAAGAAAAATCCACACGTGGTTTCCTCCATAAGTCTGTGCACCTATAAATGACCTCACTGCAGCCAGTGGCAGCATAAGACTTTCAGTTTGTAATAAACATACATTTTACATGATTCTGAATTATAGTCATTGAAGTCCTACTTTGAAAAACAAGGCATAGGGAGAGGGGAGAGTGACAGGTGTGGTCTTTGGGGAATGATCTCCCAAATTTGGGAACCACTGGAATGGAAAGGCCTCATGTGGGATTATGTGAAGAGTTTTGCTTGGGGCAAGGATGAAAAATCACCCCTACCATCTCCCCTCAACACAGCAATTATTTACCAAAATAGCCAATGACATCACTTGTTATACATATATGCTTTCTTAGTGACAGACAAGGGGATTCTTACATACATTGCTTCAATTCATCCTCCAGCAACCCTCTGAGGAGGCGTTATTATTATCCCCATCTGGCACATGAAAAAATCAAGGCTTACACTTTCTAAATGTCACAATACTTCTAGTAAACGGTTAAACTAGGACTCAAATACTGTTGACTGTAAAATTTATATTTTTAACTATTTTTTAATTGTTACCCTGCTTACATTGGTTCAATGGATACTCATCATCATCTGCCTATATTAGATGCAGTGAGTGGCATTCTTTTCCTTATAAGTAGTAGACACTAGTCTTACTCTAAGAACACAAAACCTGGTTGAGAATTGAATATGCAAAGTAGACAATGGAACAGAGAGGAGGTGGAGAGTGGTCTCTGAGTTCAGACTGCCGAATTTACACCCCAGCTCTGCCAGGACCCAGCAGGGAGCCGTGGGCATCTCACTTCTTTAGGCCTACATTTCTTCACCTGTCCAATGCAGATGACAGAAATAATCTCCACCTTCTAGCTTTGTTGTGAGAATTAATTCAGTTCACACACATAAAATATATAGCACAGGAACTAGCACAAAGCAGTAACTGAAAGTTAACTTTCAGTGATATACTAAGTACTTCAGAGTTTAAAAACTACCTTTCTATACATTATCCATTGTAACCCTATGACAACCCTGAGTCACTTCTCAGGGAAGCCCTTTTTGTTGTATTCAAAACTGTGTCACTTCCCATTCTGCCCCCTTCCTTGATCTATTTTTCCCCACAGCACTCATCTGATCAAATTTTGGATTTTTTTGTTTGTGTACTTATAATCTTTTCCCTACACTAGGTTGAAATCTCTTGTTTGTACTGTTCACAGCTTTCTGTCCTGCTCTGAGGACAGCACCTGGCTTCTCATACATGAATAAATGTATGAGACACTAAAGGATTAGAGGAGCTGAGTATTACCCAAGGTCATATAACAAGTATGAAAAACTAGTAAGAGTCTGGACATAAACTCGAATCTTTAGACACTAAATCCAGTACTCTGAAATGTCCTTGAATAATTAGGATATCCCCACTGATCTCTTCTCAGTATAACAAGAGAATTTAAAACTAAATATGAGGTAATTATCAAAATAGTATTGTCAATCCCCAAATGAAGAAAGAATTGGTGTTGCGTGAATGTCTCCCAATTGACCAGTGACGCAGAGAAATGAGTCCTGCAGTGAAATAGTCTGAGTAATAAGGAGGACCACTTACACTCTCATGGCAAGTGGCAATCTTTATTTCTTCCACTAAAGCTTATATAGGCACATAACTTAATCAATAAACACATGACTTAAACCTTGGCCCCAGGCCTTTTACTGTCTGGTACTTTGGGGCCTAGGAACAAATCTGATTAACTGATAACCATTTTACCAATCTAAAGCTATCCTTATGGACTAAGGTTTAACCAGTTTAAGTGATAACTACTTCAATAAAGTTATTTTTAAATTAAGTAATCAAAAACAAAACCTCAAAACAAGATTCTGGGTAATTAAGCTGTTTGAATGCTTGACCATCTGGAGGCTATTAATCATCTTTAGGGAGCAGTCTGGAAAATCCTGAGATATACAGGTGACTGTCTACAGCCCTGCCTCCACCAAGCTCCACCCTAAATCACTTTTACATGATTAGGTTCTAAGCCACATATGGAGTTCTATTCAGGATTTTTTCCTTTCTAACTCACAAAAGACTTTAAACTTGCCTTCACAAAATGGAACCATTTAAAGGTTAACTTATAGGCTTTTCACCTATAAATTGGGGATAGGGACAATACTGGAGCATACTCAGTTCTTATGAACATATTTTGACTCAAAATACATTATTTAATTCATTTAAAAAATATAATCTTCATAGAATATTATTCACTCAACAAAGGCATTGTTTACCATGTTCCAAGTACTATCAGGCTCTGGGGATAAATTTAGAACAAAGTAGACATGCCTATTACTTGTGGATTTCTGCTAGCCTTATCCTATAATATACCCTTAAGCAATAAAATATATGTGTAACCAAATGGAAAAATGCTATTCATCTAAAATCAAACCTTCTCTTAATACTTGATATCTGATAGAGAAAAAAATACACATTTCACAAGTCATGTTCTACAGGGTATCTGAAGCAATGAAGAGGACTAGTGTTTTAGAAAACGTAAAAAAATTAATCACTCCCTGGATAAAATGTTAACCAAAGTAACTTCAATTCTAATGACAAGAAAATCTGCATGCTTCTCTTGTTTAGTGTGGTCCTTACATGAAAGATTCCCTGGCAATGGAAGAACAACAACTAATATTAAATTTTTTAAACATATTGTAAAATTACTCAGTCAAGTCACTTACATTTCATCCCCAATATGCCCTTTACCTTTGAGGTCTGGCAGCGCTGTGCTAGCAACACTGTGTCTTCTTTCCATAGAGTGGATGGACCAGGAGGCAGAGAGAATAGCAAAGTGAGTTGAATTGTAGGCAAATCCCCCCACCCTAAACTTTATACAAGTTCTAACCCTGTAAATGTGACTTTACTGGGGAGAAGAGTCTTTGCAGATGACATAAAGTGAGGGATCATGAGACAAGATCATTCTGGATTAGCTACATAGAGCCTAAGATGATGACAGTGCCCTTAAATGGACAGAAGACACACCACAGGCAGAGGAGGGGAAACGCAGGGACATGCCCCACAGACCAGGCGAAGGTGAAGGCAGAGACCAGAGTTGTGCTGCCACAAACGAAACAACGTGTACAGGCACCATGGGCTGAAGGAGCCAAGGCAGAGTTCTCCTCCAGAGCGTTAAGAGGGAAGGTGGTCCTGCTGACACCTTAACTCCTGACTTTTGGCCTTTGGAGCTATGGAAAAATAAATGTTTGTGGTTTGAAAACACTACATTTGCAGTAGTTTGTAATGGCATCCCTAGGAAACTCACAGGGTAAATATTCTCAGAATGATGGAAATAAAGACACCAGCACCTACATTATCATCCACATGCGCTCAAGGAATGAGTGGCTGTCACCTGTCAGGGAAGATTCTTCATGCATTGGTAGTTCTGATTTCTTCTCCTCGGAGTTGATTAAATCTATTCTGATTTTTTTTAACTCAATGTTCCATTGCTCATAAATGTTTCTAACTTCCAAAATAATGTAGTTTTAAATAAGCCAGCTGCCAAGTCAATAAAATCACCTCTTGCAAGCTGGTAATAATATCTGCGATGGATTTACAAGAAAAAGCAAGGAGGGTTTACGTCATGAACCCGAGTACTTCAGCCAAAGATACGCCCACCCCAGATGAACCACAGGGCATTTGGAGGTGGTGGCAGGTGGGAGAGACAAAACAAGCACAGCAAGGAAGCAATTTCGGTGGGATACTAAAAAGAGGAATCTAAATTTTTAGAGTGGAAATGCAATTATTGCAATGTCTGCCTCCTGCAACTATTGAAAGTAATAGTGATTATTTCTCCTTTGAATTGCATTTCTGATCACTGTTAATTTTATACACTTTACATTTAATTCCCTATAGTTTTATATTGCCAGTTAATTGTCATGTAGCTATTTTTATAGCTAACTTGGTAAACTCTTTGAAGGTAGGGACTATGTCATATTTTCTTTTCTTATGCCCTTATTTCTTTTCTGGGCCAAAGTAAAGAGTAAATTATTAAGAGATAACTATTAGTTTACTTACCTTTGCTTTTCTATTCATATGCTTCTACTTTAACATTACAGCTCTTTTGACTAATGAATACCAAGCATTGTTAAATCAGTGGAAGAGCAAATCCAAAGCATACATACATATCTCGCACGTATGTGTGTGTCCACACAAGTCTCTGTCTCCTTCTCTCACACACAGACATGCAACAGAAATATCTGCCTATGAATCAGTTCTGTCAACAACTACCATCACCTCTGAGTTCTAATATTATAATATGTTAGGTAATTATTTTTCATAAAAAGACCCAGAAAGATAAAAATATCTTCAATGTAGCTTACAATGGAGTGTTTGCATAGATAATATTGGAGCTTCAAGGCAAATGCCCAGATCTGAAATATTTCATGCTGCGTAGTAAATGATTAGCTATAATCCAAACCTAGTTCACAAATGCTTCAAATACCTTTGGGAAAATTCAAAATAATATTTACTGAACACTTATTCTAGTCCAACCATTGTTCTAAATCTTTTACATTCATTGAATTAACTTATTTATTAAATCATCAAATACTTAGGGAGTGTGTAATGGTTAATTTTATGAGTGAAATTGACCAGACCACAGGGTCCCTACATATTTGGCCAAATATTCTGAATGTGTCTCATTGGGTTAGCTACTACATGCTTCTTGTGTGTGTGTGTGTGTGTGCGTGTGTGTGCGGAGGGGGGGAGGGGGTTTGCTGTATATGAGATGTGCAGAATTCTGCACAGTTGAATGCTAATTTATTGTCTTAGAAACAAAGGTGTGCCTTTTGCTCAGGAGTGAAAGTTCAAGAAGCAGTAGAGAAATTTCCACAGAAACCTGTCTGTAATTACTGATAAGACAGAGATACTTTCAAAAACTCTTTGAAGAAAGCCTTTATTTTCTTTTACGAATATGAAAAATCGTCCAAGAAGACTTCAGTTCACCTCACAAAGAGCAGTCAAGTTTTAGAAGTCAACAGATATGATTCTAGGTCTCAGTTTGATAGGACTTATGAAATTATTCTATTTGCTTAGCCTAACTGTGCCTCTATTTCTGCTACATGAAATGGAAATGATAAGAGCATCTGTTCCCCAGACGGAGGCACCACCTATTGGACAAGGCAACGGGTATAAATCTCCAAGCACAGTGGCTGGATCATAATACGTTCTCACCAGGTCTTAGTAAAAATAATGAGTAGAGATGTTTTGGCTAAACTTTAGGATCAATTTGATATTTTAATGCATGTCTGAAAAATCAATATTAAATCCAGCAGACAAGAAGAAAATGAAATCTATTGGGAGAAAGACAAAATAACCTGCTAGCCCAGGTCTGAGGGAGGAAGCACAGAGATCCCGAAAACAAGCTTTCACTAAATGTCTAATTTGTACTAGGTGCTTAAGGGACATCACAGCTCAATCAATTCATTGGATTCTCACAGTCACAATATATGGCTGGTACTTTCAAAGTAACTTTTTGGGTCAGACTTATGTTTGGTGCTTCAAGTCAGCAGTGAGCAAAATTAAAAGTTGCTGGCCTCATGGAGCTTGTAGGCACTAGCTATGATTGAGTGATGGAATGAAGCCTGTACAAACTTTTTCAGGCTTTGGGGGAAGTGGCTTCTGATGTGACTATTCCACTTCACCACTGTAAAGAATACGCAGAGATAGGCAATATGTAAATAAACACATGTAGGCCATGTTCCAATAAACCTCCACTTACGATAACAGAGACAGCTGGGTGCAGTGGCTCACGCCTGTAACCCCAGCACTCTGGGAGGCCGAGCCGGGTGGATTGCCTGAGCTCATGGGTTCGAGACCAGCCTGAGCCAGAGGGAAACCCCGTCGCTAAAAATAGCCAGGCATTGTGGTGGGTGGTCTAAAAATAGACCCAGCTACTCTGGAGGCTGAGGCAAGAGGATGGATCACTTGAGCCCAAAAGATTGACGTTGCTGTGGGCTATGACACCACAGGACTTTACTGAGGGAGACAGCAGATGGACTTAACAGAACTCTGGATATTAAAGATAGCAACTAGCTCCCAGTTCAGAGGAATTAAGAATAACCTCAGTAAAGGGAGAGGGTTATTAAGTGACCTGTGCTTTGAATAACCAATAAGGCTCCCTAAAAAGGCAAGAAGTGAAAAGAAAACTCCAGGCAGCAGGAACAGACAGTGAAAATCATGGAAGCATTAAAGGACACAGCTTGCTCAGAAAGAGTCAATGTGAGGAGCCACGATAACTAGGAGACTGAGGTCAGAGGGAAATGAGGAGAGAATTAGAAAAAGCATAGTTCTTCAGTGGCTGAAAGCAAAGTTCATATTCTCTTTCAGTATTTCTAAAGGTCGAGCTGCATCTTCCCTCCCAAAGCTAAATGATAACAAGATGCAGTTCAAAAGCTGTTCGTATCAAATTGCCATCTAATCATTTAATTAAAGCCCATGCTGGCACCAGCCATCCTCAGGACCCATTTTTCATTTGGGCACATTTCATTACACTTTTTAAAGCAAATTTGCCTTTTCAAAGGCGCAGAAATGCAAATGACTAGGTTTGAAAGGAAATGCATAACACTCCGCATAATGACAGGGAATTTCTTGGAAAGCAGTAATGCACAGAGAGCTATCTTTAGGGGCTGAGGGTGGCTTATCAGCCCTATGGGAGCTCGGCATGATATTTCATTACAGCCCCGGGATGCAAAGGGAAGTGAAATATCAAATACCAGAAAGCAAACAGCCCGCCCCATCTGCTTCCTCAGCATTACTGAAACCACATTTTGAAACAGGGTACATCCTTTGGACCAGCAAGACAGAGGCAGACAGTGACAAGTGGAGGACATTTAAAGTGTGGCCCAGAATATGATGAAAAGCCAGGAGGAAATGACATGTTCAAAGACAGGAACAGGAATCACCATGCCTAGAGGCCAATTAAAATCAAATATTAATAGGCAGATTCAATCACATTCAAAACAATTCTCAGGGTTAAGAAAATATCCACTTTGAGGCAATATGGCTCATGTCAGTGGCATTCACAATGAGGGAACACAAGTGACCTTAGCAATATAAATGGCCATCTTCTCCCTTAGGGCTGGTGGAAACTCTAAGCAGCACTGTTCCCCAATCATTTATGCCTTTCTCCTTGAAAGATGAAACTCCAGCACAGATTCTATAAATCTATAGACTCTGAAGTCAGAGGCAATTGGCCCAAAGAGGAAAGAGGGGTGCAAAGTGAACACCTATTAATTTCTTTTTTGCCAGTAAAGGATAACTTCAGGATGTTAGATAAACTGTTCCATCCTATGAAAGAATCACTGTCTATTACAATAGCAGCATTTGTGGTGAGGTCGAAAATCGCAGGCAAAATTGAAATTCATGGATTGTTTTAATTTGTGGTCAGAGGATGTCAGCATCTCAAGTAGAGCTTTTGACCAGGGAATTTCACTAGCATTGGAACTGGTTAACTTAGCTAAGGCCTCAGCCTCAGTTGAAGAGCTCAGGCTATGCCCTGTACAAAAGGGATGTCCATCTCTGTCACACCCATGCAGGGGACACCCTACCCCAAATGTGGCATTCAATTCAGAACACTGCTCCACCTTAGAAATATAGAGAAAAACTGGAGAACAGGAGGCCCTTTGACATAGCCTACCTTACATGTTTTTTAAATTTTATTATATTGAAATATACACACACAAAGTATACATATTATCAATATAAACCTATACCTTGAGGAACTCATACATAAGCACATCTATATAACCAGTAAACAGGTGCATAATAATCGCACCCAGAAATTTCCCTCATATCCTTTTAGGAAAACCTTTTTCTTAACCTCTAGTATCATAGGGTATTTTTGTATCTTATATAAATATAATCATATAGCATATCCTGTTGTCTGAACTCTTTGGGCCAATATCTTATGTGCGAGATTTGTCCCTATCACTGGCGCTAGTTATATATTATTCTTCCTCATGTATGAACAGAGTCCCAGTATGTGAATACACCCCTGTTCACCTGTCCTACTATTGATGGTTGCTTAGGATATATCCAGCTTTGAGCTACCAGGAATAGTGTGACTAAGAATGCTGTACATGTCTTTTGGTGAACATGACAGATATTTTGATATTTCCACTTTGATGTGAGAAAAACTGGGGCATAGCTTTGACATAGCTGTGTCAAATTTGTCATGTTGGAACATAAAATCCCCACCTTTGTTTGGAGTCAAGCACAGAAGGGACATTCCTGATTTCTACTCTGTTTCTTACCTCCCTCCCCCTTCCTGCTGCCAGTCAACCACCATCCTGAACTCCGCTCCTGCACTTGACATCCCATCCAGTTCAGGGAACTATATTTGGAAGGAATGCGCAGTACATTAAAGGAGTCTGGCAGTCCCAGCTCCCATGTAATATTAATAGCCCTCCTAAAAGGGACAACAAAATATGCTTTTAAAACCACAGAAGGATTCTTTAAGGGAGAAATTTTAGGGGAAAGTGTTTCTTCCCTTCAGCACAGGAATCAATAATTATAACAGACTCTGATGATTTGAAGGATATCAAGTCATAGCCATTGTTGAGAGAGAAAAAATATATATAGCCTGCTACAATTCCAGCCATCTAGTGGAAAAGGCTATGGGAAAGCAAAGGAAAGGAAGAAAAATTCTGCCAGGAGCAGGCTCAGGTATATGGAGGAAGTTTGGGAGTCTGTGGGGAAGGGAGACATCGGGACGTTTGTTGGAGTCTATCTAGCAATACCAACCCCTGGGTCCTTTTTAATCATATTCCAAATATCCCATGTTTGATTTGAGTTGTGCTCACCCAACCTTGCCCTTAAGGTTAGACACCAACTGACTTAACCAACTAAGGAATCTCACCTCGTTAGCCATAGCCACGGTTCCAGAATGGGTTTAACCCACATTCTGAGCCATTCTGTGTAACTCCTTCTCTTGGCTACAGACATTGGGTTGAGAACATTAGGACACACAACAACCTAAGACAGTTCAATCAGAATGAGATTCAAGCTTTTTTGTGAAGGCTGAGTCACAGACTCTCTTCCCTTGTCTTTCTAGGCTAGGTGGTACAAAGCGGGAGGTTTGGAGAGAAATACTGGACATAGAGGAGGCATGAATTATGCAGATCTCGAGAATGGGATTAATTCAAAGGACAGAGTGGAGAGACAGGTTCTGATAACATTGTTTTTGTCCTAGCTGAAGATGCACCTACAGTGAGATAAACTCTTGACTGTTCCTTACATAGATTTATCTCTTTTTGCAAAAATCCAATTTGAGTGAGGTTTTCTGTGGTTTACAATTGAAACTTTCAAAGCTGAAACATGTAAGAACGGGGCCCAGAAAGTATAAGAAGGATTCAACTGGTGAAGCTAACATTATTTTTTGTTCCAGGGGCAAATATGATAGGAATGAAAGATGTAAAGGAAGATAGATCTGTGAACAAGCACTTAGCCTAAAAAGACAGAACATAGTGGGAAGCAGCTTATACACAGGTTAAGATGGTTCAGGAGTCAACAAGTTTTTTTCTATCAAGGGCCAGACTGTAAATATTTTCAGCTTTGTAGGCCAGATGATTTCTGTCACAACTACTCAGTTCTGCCATTATAACATGAAATCAGCCATAGACAATAGGAAAAGAAACGAGGTGGCTGTGTTCCAATAAAACTGCATTGATAGACACTGTAGTTTAAATTTCATATTATTTCCATATACCATAAGATACTGTTCTCAATTTGACTTTTCAATCATCTACAATTGTAAAATCAGTCTTAGCTCATGGACCATTAATTTGCTGACCTCTGAGATAGAGTGAATATAATTTTGCGATTCAAATTCTTCCTCCACCATATCCTGGCTACTTAACATTGAATAATTTACCTAATCTCACTAAACCTCAGTTATTTCGATGATAAAACAGAGAGTCTTCTGGTAGAGAAGTCACAGTTCTTTTCTAAGAATTAAATAATTTAATTCATACAGAAACATTGAGCAAAGTGTCAGATACATAGCACTCAACATCTAGCTATCATGCTTAGGATTGATTATGAAGATCCTTTGATATCAGGCTATGTATCTTAGTAAGAGAAAGCCATCAATATTTCCTGAGCAGAAAACTTCCACAGAGCTTGCCTTGGGAAGTTTGTAAAAGTATCTGTAGGAAGGGCAGATGGAAAAGGCTTAGTTACCTACTTAAATTGACCTAATGGGTGAAATGTGTGTCATCCATCTAGCTTAGGATACTCAGATGTGCATTAGTATTACGTTTTTCCTTTCAAGGCAGCAATTGCTGTTTAGGAGAAGAAGAAGGAAGAGGATTTGGGGGTGGGAGGGGACAGGGGATGCTCCCAGTCCTGTGTAATGCATTTCTTTAGAAATAAATTCTTACAGAGAGACTCGGATGAGCTGATAAAATTTTTAGAACACATGGTCACTTCTGCTTTGAACTGCATTTGTTGCTTTTGATAATTTATTCATTGACTAATTAGTTCAGCCAAATATATAGACTATGTCTTTTTCTATGAGCCCAGATGGTACCCTATCACACAGATGATGCAGAATAAGACCCCATACTATATTCATCAGACACCCCACCAGGAAACATTTTTGATAACCAAAACATGGTTCAGTAAAGATTTGCATTTAAAATCTCTTAAGGTTCTCTAGCTCTCTCCACCATTCCTCTCTCCAACACACACTAAAGATTGTAACCCCATTTAAGATCATTAGCAAATCCCAGGCTTCATAAATATCACAGGGGAGCTAATGAGAAGACTTACAGAAGGTTTGCAGCTCATTGTATAAGAGAGCACCAAGCAGGTTTGATTTCTCTGGTCTACACTACAGAGAAACCAATTAGAGTTTGCTTTTCCTTGAATGATGCAAATGAAAAACAATATAATTTGGATGAATAAATCTGTTAAGGCAAAGAAATATAAATCCATATCAATAGCACTAAACATAAGCAATATGAGCTGTGGGTTTTTCTCAAACCCCTGTTTCTGACTTACTCATTGCTCAATAATCAAAATGTGTTTGTTGAGTACCTACTGTGTGTCTGGCATTACACTCAAAATTATAAATATATTATCTTAAGAAATTTTTACAACTACCCAATGAAACAAGATCTATCTTCTTAGTTATAGATGAGAAAATTGAGACTAAAGAAGCTTCATCCTAAATTCATAGAGTTTGTAAGCTTGTGAGCTTTCAGCCCTCAAGCTTTCCCTTGCCAATGTCTCCCCTGCCCACTCACCAGAGGGACTTAAGAAGTTCTCTTTGATATAGGTGCCTGCTAGGTGTAGTGGAAAGAGAGTTGAACACGAGTACCTCATGGTCTTCCTGACCACTGACCCTGCATCCCTGCCATGCTTATTGTTCAACTTACCTTGACTGTAATCATTTTCAGAAGTGCCTCTTCAGTACATTTCCACCCCTCTGGGAGATGGATATTTTTATACCCATTTCATAGATGAAGAAACTGAGGGTGGGAGAAGTCAAGTAACTTGTTCTTCCAGATCCAAAACCAGTGGATGAATGAGCCCTACTCTTATCTAGGTCTAGGTCCAAAGATGGTAGCATGTCCAAGACTGAAGAAAGTCATTAAGGTTTGCTCTGTAATCCCATTTTTCATCAAGAAAGTCTCACCTTTTGGGGGTGGGAACAACAGTATAAAAATTAACATAAATGTTAAGTACTTTTCGATACTTTCCAAAAATGCGTTTGTGTATATACATTTAATTTTGGTGTTTATAATCATACTGAGCTAATAATGTGAGCCTCAGTTTCTTCATCTGCCAAATAGGGGTGATAACACCGATATCACTAGATTGTTATAAGAATTAAATGAGAAAGTACAAGTAAAGTATCAACACGACAGTAGCTAGTCCACCTGTCTATCATTCCAGGCGTGTCCATCCATCTTTCCATGTATCTCCCCACCAGCCCTCTCTCATGCATCACATAATGTTTGTGGACAGAATTAAGAGGCCTAGACTGGGCAGCTGGGTTCCTACCACTGGTTCTACTGCTCTTAGCATCTTCCCTGCCAGGTTTTGTGACCCTTGCACATAAAATGAGGGACTTTGCCCTATCAGCCCCAAAATGTCCAATACTCTCAGAGTCCATACAACCTCATCATTGTTATAGTAATGCCATCACCCTATGTGACAGCCACAGTCAGTTTCCCCTAGCAGCAGGCCAAAGGAGGAAAATTATGTGCAGTTCTGTCTCAATGATGCAGCTGCTTTAGCTGTCCACACAGTTTGCAGATATGTTCCAACCAGTCTGTTTAGTAGCTAATGAATTTCACAAGATGATTATTGTGGTTATATAAACAATAAATTTCAAACAACTGGGACTTTGTTGTTTTGGCATGAAAACTTACTTTTAGCAAGTTAGGAGTACCAAATCTCTGTTTAAATCTTCATGAAAATTGAGAAAGGAGGTGTCAGGGAAGGCACAGCCCTCTTTGTATTAAGGTCATTGTTTTTAAGGTTTCAAAATGCCATTTGGAATCAAGTCTTCATATTTGTCGATAATACAACTACTTCGCAGACATTTATTTAAACTCCCAGAACAAAAAATATAGTAGAAAACAGTAGAGTCTTGGAAATTGGCTAGATTTGTTTTCAAATCCAGGCTACACTCTAAACTAGCAGTATGTCTTTGGGCAATAGACCTAATTTCTTTGTACCTCAATATCCTCATCTATAACATGAAAAAAATGGTATCTAATTCACAAGATGATTGAGAGAACAAAATAAAATACGTAAGGCATCTAAAATAGTGGCAGTGATTCAAAGTGACTGAAAGTAAATATGCCCCCCCCCAAAAAAAAAAAAAAAAAGAAAAACAGACAATAGGAGTTTTTTCCTGCACATCTGCTGCTTGCAATTTGGCGTTTCCTGACCCACTGAACACCGTGAGCCACCCAGATGCACGGGCCATAAGCATAAGAGTCAGCCTTGATACCCTCTGACTGCTATACCCTCTGTTTCCTACCTGCTGCTTCAGGCTACTCTGCCTGTTACACTGACAAATCTCCCAGATGCATCCACCACCCTCATCTCCATGTCAGCAGCTCCCTGAATGCTCCCACTATGTCTTATCTGAATTGTGCTGCCCCATTCACACCCACCCTCTATCTATTCCACCCTGTACCTGTTCTCTACAAGGCAGCTAAAGGGACCCTATAGAAAGCAAAAGTCAGCAAGGCTCCCTGCCTTGCAGTCCTCCAAGGTTCCTCCATATGCTTTTGATGAAACCAGATTTCTCACTGTGGCCTTCAAGGCTCTGCCTGAGCTGGCCCCAGGCAATATCTCCAGCCCTACCTTATATCAAAACCCACCTCTTCCTGGGGTTCAGTGACAGCTTGTTCTTCTTAAATTCATTAAGGTTCCCAGCAGTACCTCCCACCACTCAATTTGTATAGGTGTGAGCACTCTACTTGCCAGCCCCACAGAAGCCTTAAACCTGGAGAGATCTCATCTGCAACACCTCAGGCTAGCTCAGCCCTGTGTGCCTGATTTTCCCTTCTGGAACCTCTCATCGCTCATAGTTACGTGTTGGTGTGATTCTTTACTTACCCATTTGTGGTCCCCACTACAGTGTAAATCTATGGGTGGGAGGATCCTTTTGTTTTGTTCTTAGCATCTGTTTCCTGGTGGCTAAAACAGAGCCAAGCCCAGAGTATACATTCAATACATATTTTTGAATAAATGAATAAACATTGTCTCCTACCCGTCTTCCTTTCTCTCCCTCCCTTCTTTGTTTCCACAAATATTTCCTGAATGTCTGCTACATGTCAGTTTCTCCACTCGTTAGTATTAACATTGTTTTCCGAACTCTGCTTGAATGCTTCCAATAGCATAAATCTTATTAATATCAGTTCCTGAAATTGTCATTTGTAGGCAGTTTTCATTGATATTAATTCTTCTTTAAAACAAGTTGAAATTTAAGTAACTTCTGCCCATTTGTTGATGTGGCTTATTTTTGTACCCAAAATCAGAAAAAAAATCAAACCATTGCGATCTATGAAAACTCCCAATGTTTGTCAACTTGGGCCACTGTCGATATGGTGAGATTTACACTCAGAATGCAAGGTTCCCGTGTTCAACAGCATGTCCATGGGAAGATAAAAGATAATCTATTTAAACATTTGCCTGACTTCAAAAAGATATGCTCAAAATCAGTTTACAAAGATAGGAAGAAGAGAAGAAAATATAATTGGGAGTTGAAAGAAATTTTGTGGAATCCGAGATTTATAATACTCTCCTGTAATATTTTTATCAGATTATCTGTCTTTGCACTAGACAAGCTTCTTAAGATAGAGTTCATAACTTCATAATGTACGTACATATCCCAGAACTTAAGGTCGTTGATGTGTATTTCTTGAACAAATGAAACGCCAATGACTATAACAATGGCCATGATTCTAAGTTGAATAATTAAAACTTTGTGTTCTAGGCTAGACTCTGTATTTTTGATCAAATGAGGTATTTTATAGCTTAAGATAAAACAATGTCTAAAATAGACTAAGTTTTTAGAACTTTGTAGAACTGTGTGATTCCACTTGATTAAAAATAAAAGAAAGCATATGTGTATACAGAGAAACACAGCATGTGCCTAGTCATTGCCTGGTAGGGCATCTGCAAACCCTTAGCAGTTGTCCTTCTTGAGAACGTGATATGCCTACATAATGCACATAAATACATTTACTTCTTTCTCTCCATATAAAGCTGCATAGTTTTTGGCTTGTTTGGGTTAGGTTATCTCTTAATTTATTATAAGCACATATCCTGTATATTACTTTTGTAATTAAAGGAAACCATTCACAGCTGTAGGGCACAATTAGAGGAAAGCAATCAGGCTGATAAAGGGTCTAGATCCCATGAGAAATGAGTAGCCCCCTCAAAGAAATGGAGACATTCAGCTTAGAGAACGCCAAAGCAGAACATAATAACTATAAGGATAGTTATAATGCTGACAGGATTGTGGTCACGCAGATTGGAGCAGGCTGCCCTCTGCAGGGCAGTAGGAGGATCACTGAACAGGCAGAGGCTTACAAAGTAAATTTCAGCTCAAAGTGAGGAAAACGTCTTTCCCACTTTTGAACTCTTTAACAGTAAAATGGGCTGCTTTGAAGTAGTCAGTTTTGTATCACTTAGTAAAGATCTTTGAAACAGAGAGAATATATTTCAGGAGTCAGTAATCCCCTAGTTTTGAGTTCAAAATTGTGTTGGTATATACATTTTCAAAGCAGTAGTTCCTTAACGTGCTTCAACTACCTGCAAAGTGAAGCAATCCCAAATAACAGAGGACTATTAGGAGCTGAATGACTTATCATTGCCAACATCAAGGAAGTTACACAGCTTTGAAATTTTAATCATCTCTTCTATACTAAATATGAAAAATTAGAAATAATGCAGTTCTGGGGTTTTATGGTTCCCCTTCCATGAAAAGTATTCACAAGCAATAGCATGTGAAGTTCTCATAGCAACTATTCAAAGAAAATGAGGGTTAGATTAAATAACTTATTCCATAGCAGTACTGATTCAAACCAAGACAGATCAACTATAGCATCCAAACCTTAACTTCTATGGCAAATTCTACGTAGGGAGTAATTTTACCTGGACTTTGTTTCCAACTCTGTTATAGCTTTATGAATAATTTAGGAAAGGTTCTTTTCTGTCCTTTACTTTTCAAATCAGTTATGCGGAAAGCATTATACTAAGAAAAATCTGGAAGGCTATAAAATTTATGAAGAGTATGGACTGTGCTTACCATTCTGAACACATTTTACTCTACATGGTTGACAGAATTCTAACACCTGTTTTAAAATCCTTGTTGCTAATTCTAACATTCAGTAATCTTGGGGTTATCTGTGTTTATTCGTTTGAATATCATCACATTTTTCTATTTCTTTATATGTCTATGTCTAGTAATTTTGGTAAGTGTTCTATATATGGTACATAATGTCTGTGTGTGGATTCTGTTATGTTCCTCTGAATAGTTTTTGTTATTCTTTATTTTATCAAACATTTAACTTGACTTTATAGACACTCCCAATCTGCCACCACTGCAATCTCCATTCAATTCTTTTTAGCCTTAACACTTGCACAGTTTAAAGGTCAAAGATGTGAGAAGAATTGGGAGCTTCCCCCAAGGTTGCTATCCTCTTTAGAATTTCCCTTTTCCCTCACTTTTCAGCCTCTCAAGTTTTCTCAAATTCTGTTTTCCAGTTCCTCTTGCCAACAAGATTATAGGTTTCAGACTACACAGCAGAAAAAAAAAAGAAAGAAAAATGAATAACAACAGAAAACTCATCCATTACCATTCCTTTCTTTCAAGTATCAAATATGCTCTTCTCTTTAATTTATGTCTGTTTTTATCTACTTTTCATAATCTTTACATAGTTTTTGTTTATATGTAATATATGTATAATATATTATGCAGAACTTATTATCTTTGAGAGAGTTTGTCCAATAGGAGTTATGCCACCAAAACCGTAGACTTGGAGATCCACACATGCCCTAACCCTCTCTTTGACCTAAATGTACTTTTCATTATAAAACTAAATAGATTATAAGTGACCTTTGAGCCCTTAGAGGCCTTTTTCTGTTACATTTTATCCCAGTGTACAATCCGTATATTTTTAGTTTCTAAGTGCGCTGAACATGAAATAGATTTGAGAAACAGTGTCTTAAAGTTATTTCACCTCTTATATTGTAGTTTGATATTCTACCAAACAGGGTTATTATTATAATAATATCTACCTAAAAAGGTGAGATCGTAAGGAAAACATTAGTATACTAATATTGTTTACTTTAAATTATTAATTATGAATGGTAATATAACTAATACTGACAGAATTTCCTCTCAAATCAGCTCACATGATACATATGTTACTATGTCTTCTTTACCACAGAAGAAACTGAAATTCAGATAAATCAAATAAGTTGTCCAAGCTCAAACAGTGCTGGAGCTGAGGTTTGTATCCAAGTAATCTTTTACTAAAGTTTGCTTTCTCAACAACTGTAATTTGGAAGGTAAAATAACAGAACTGGGAAAGCAAAAAGGTTAAACTGATTTACTGTAAAAGGTGAAGGAAGACAATGATAAAGAAAACCTGGATCTGTAAATAAAAAGGATGGAGAAAGGAAAGAAAATGCTGAGAAGAGAACGCATTTTGGAGAAAGAGCATAGGAGAACTTGGAGCCCTTACATGAGACATTTGGAGATTAGTAGAATTGGGGAAGATGGATGGAACAAAGGTCTCTTTACAAACACTGTTAGGCAACATCATAACCTTTGTCAGCCAGGTTTCAAGGTCTGCAATTAAGATTTAAATTGCTTTTAATTCCTTTTGGTTTAGGGCATGAGATTTTTTAAATAGTTTAATTGATGAATATAAACTATATATATATTATGATGTACAGCATGATCTTTTGAAATATGTATATATAGTGGAATGGATCCATGATTAACAAATTTATTACATCATCTACTTATTTTATTATAGCTATTTTTTGGTGGTAACAACACTTAAAACCTACTCTTTTAGCAATATTCATGAACCCAATACATTGACATTAATTATCATTATCATGGTACACAACAGATCTCTTGCACTTATTCTTCTTATCTAACTGGAATTTTGTATCCTATGACCAAAATCTCCCCACCTGTCTCCCCATCCCCACAGTACTTGGTAATCACCATTCTATTTTCGACTTGTGTCTGTGCTAAACATGACATCATACTGACATTGGTTGCAGCTTCAGATGGGTGATACTCATGATGCTGATGTCAAGGATAGTAATGAGGCTTATGAGGTATGGTGATAAAGGGAGAAAATACAGAATTTGATGTTTAAATCTCAACTTCAATTCTCATAAACTAATTATTTTGGGGGGAAATTCCTTAAACTCTCAGTGTAACAGTTGTCTTAGCTGAGAAATGGGGATAATACTGCCTATTTCACAGGTATATTGGTACACAGATCTATAAATTGTCTGGTGTTAGGGGGATCAAAAACTGTTAATTCAATATCGTCATCCTTTCCAGTCTTTCTCAAGCTCTTAAATCAAAGCATTTGCTGCGGGGAACAGCTATTGCCTTATGGGAAAAAATACTCCCATAGTATTAGCACTTTGGTAAGTGGCCCAATTAAACAAATGCATCTATATTTCAATAGACCATACATGATACCCAATAGGAGAGAAGTAAAAGACAAGAGTGATTAATGAAGCCCCAGTCACAGTGAGCCTGATGCCTGATAAACAGCCACATTTGTTTACTCATTTATAATCTGTTTATTTTTCCCTTTTGAGTCTCAAACTCAGAAGGGTCTGTCAGAAGAGAAATTCAATCTGGAGCGACTTCCTAAATACATTTATCCTGGGGCAGACCCTGGTTTATTTCAGGCTGACAGCTGGCACCTGTGGCCTGCAGTGAAATACTTCCCTGACACTGATGGAAAGAGACAGGTGGCAGGGCTGCCACCAAATGCCACATTTGATTGATAAAGTGATCTAAATACCACAGACACCAAGAATGTCATTAGCAGTCACTGCTTCTCCTGTAGTAAGCACCCCATAGTCCAAGAAGGCAAGAGGGAATGTAGCCCATGATTCTCTACATATGCAGATGCGTATACATTTTCGTGTGACCTGAGATAGTTGTCATCACTGTGGGACAAAGAAAGAACACTGTACCTAGAATTCAGGGTTCAAAGCTGAATCAAAAACCTGACCAGGCCCTTAATAAGCTATAGGCCAAGGAAAAACCATCAAATGTGAACCTCAGCTTGAACTCTACTCAGGTCCTTTCTGCATCCTCAGCAGAAAGTGAGATTCACTTTCCCAGGGAATCCTCCCCTAATCCTCCCCACCATCAGGAAAGTTTCAATCTACTTACAATATAGTTCAACAACACCTTGCATGGTGTTCATATCACATTCATGGCCAGGTAAGTATTTGTTACTTACTGACTTCATGTCCATCTTCCCCACTAAACCGTAAGCTCTGTGAGGGCAGGAAGCTGAACTTCTCTTGTCCAAGTTTCCCCCAAGTTCCCTGCACATCTATCTTCCCCACTTGTTCTCAGCTCAGCACAGCAGCTATCCCAAATATCTCATCTCAAATGCTCCAGACTCCCCAGAGACCTTTCTTTAAAACACTCATCCTTTCTGGCCTTTTCTTTTTCCTACCTCCTTCATCTTCTTTTACAGATCCAAGCATTTCTCCATCAAGTATCCTTCCATCTCTGTTAGTGTAAATCAGTTTAAAGTTCTGGCTTCCCCAGTTCTATTTCTTTGTTTTCCAAATTATACTTTTGGGGAAAGTTGGTCTTGGTAGGAGATTGCCTGGACGGATTCAAACTCTGGATCAGTATTTTGTTTGTAGATTTTGGCCGGAGCCAGGTTTGAACTCACCACCTCTGGTATATGAGGCTGGCACCCTACTCCTTGAGCCACAGGCGCTGCCCCAGATTTAGTATTTTTTGGAGGTGTGACCTTGGGCATATGATTTGACACATAGTCCTTTGCTCCTGTCCTCATGCTAAGCTAGTTCTCATTCACTATTCCCTTGCCTGGATGTTCCTTACATGGCTCCTTAATTAGTTGGCTGTTTTTTATGGTTCAGATCAAATACAACCCCTCAGAAAGCTTTCCTTGAGCCTGTGTCCTTCTCTTTCCATTGCATTGTTTCTTTAAATTATTTTCATATCATTTATCATCAGCTTATAGGAGCTCATTTATCTTTATCATCTAACTTTCCCCCACAGCAATGAAGTTCCACGAGGGTCGTGACTGCTCCTAACTTGTCAAATACACTAGCACAGGCCAGAGGACAACACCTGGAAAAACCCCACATTTTCAACAGGTGTCTTGTGAATAAATGAAGTTAATAACAAACTAATTGATGATTGAATGAAATAATTAACAAAAGTTATAAGGATACAGTTAAGATTAAGTAAGAGAAGATAAAAATGCCATGTAATGGCCAGGATTCTTAGTTGTAAGCAACAGAAACCATTCTGTTGATTTAAGAAGAAAAAGAATCTGCTCAAAGGATTTTAATTGACTCATAGAATCACCGGGGGTAGGGGGTGGGATTCAAAACCTGCTAGAGACTTAAGGCCAGGTATTGCCCCAAATCCAGTTCCAGAGTGATGTGTTGAGAATGTCATTACTGCCACCATCCTCAAGCATTGGACATAGCACCTTGCATCACCAAGTTGTCCAGGTGTGAACACTGGGTGCCAATAGTACCGTTCCAGGAATCTTATCATACTTCACGTCCTGCACAGAACAGTTTCTCCAGGTTCCAGCTTTATCGTGTCATTAGTCCACAGTTCAAGTCTAGAATAGGTATAACCGAGGGACAGACTATAAGCCAGATGCTCACCCCATTCTAATAGATTGGAGAAAGCAAGCAACCAACACGTTCAGTTTCTGTAATGAAAGAAAAACTGTGGCACCCTGAATTAAACAGTAAGTAGTTTTTCAAACACAAGAAAGAGGTTCAGGTGCTAAGCAGTCAAAACTAATGACAAATTTCCACTACAATACTCAATAAATATTAACCACAAAACAATCCAGTTACCAAGAGCTTCTCCCTTACAAAACAACTGACAAATTATTGAAAAGGGAAGATACAAACAAAAACTACTGCTTAATTCTTTGAAGCTGTACCAAGTTGGAAACACACATTTGACAACTTTTTCATGAGTCATTCAATTTGTCAGGTAGTTGGATATTAAATGTGCACAAGTATTGATTTAAGGGAACTCTCGCCCTGCACAGTTCAGTGCTACGCAAGAAAAGATCATTAAGGAGGCTTCTTGCCGACACAGCTCTGGGGATGTGAGCTAGATGCCAAATAAGCAAGGCCATTTTCATGGCTTGCTGCTCTCCAAGGAAAAGAAATCCTCAATTGCTTTCCAAAAATGCAGATGTCAAATACTATTTACTGAGACAGCTGCTGACTTAATGCAGCTCTTCACTCAGCAACATTCTCTGACGAGAGTTGGTGATTGGGCTTGGGGACCCACACAGCATTCTCTGATACTGTCTCGATAGAATTATCAATCAAGGTGCTCAGATACTTCCAACCAAGCTTGGTCAGTAATTATCTCTGGAATTTGAATCTTGATGGGTACCATAAAAGGACAGAAAACAACAGCAGATGATGTTCCCAATAGCAGCATCCTCAAGTTCCTGGCACCTAGATCATGACTTAATTCCAATTTCCATTCTCGTGGAGCTAAAGTCTTAGATTTTCCTTAATTCAGCAAGTGTTTCTCACAGCTGGGGTCCAGTTCTCTTGCTTGTGATCAGTGAGCTTTCACTGACACCATTTTATCTGGAGATAATCTGAGGATGACTGACAGAATATTAATGATTGAAGTTAAGTACTTATTATATCACAGGCTTTGGGGCAAATGCTTTATAGGCATCTTGTCATTTTAATCCTCACAAACCATCCAGGGCGGTACACATTTTATTTGTCTTTTGCAGCTGAGACAGTCACAGCTTAGAATGGTTAAATTGCCTAGCCGAGGATGCACTCAGAAGTGCCAACGCTGTCTCCTACACCAAAACCTATGCATTTGATCCCTGTGCACTGGAAGGTAAGAATGGGATTCATTAATTCACTCATTCATTCAATATTTAATAGCTAAACATTTATATTATGCCAAGTTCTGTTCTAAAAGCTTTAGAAATAATGGCAAAAGAGCAAGAAGATTTTCTATGGTTATAAAATTATAAAATTATAAAAATTATAAAATTATAAAATTATAAAATTACATTTCCATATGCAACATTTCAATGGTGGAGATGAACAATACGCCAGTAAACAATTGAGCATTGTGGTTTCTGATAAGTACAAAGGAAGAAACTAAAGAAGGTTAAGGGAATAAGGTGCGACACGTATCTGATAAGATAGTCAGGAGCCATGCAAACACGTGGAACAGAGCATTTGAGACAGAAAAAAATGTGTTATCCTCCCTGGGGCAGGAGTGAACCAGATGTGCTGTAAAAGCAGGAAGACCTCTATGGCTATAGTAAAGTAAGAAAGGATAAGAGAGGTAGAAACTAAAGTCAAACTGACAGCCAGAGGTCAGACGAGATCAGAACTTTGAGGCTTGGACTCCAGTTGTAGCTCTATTTCTAACAGTGGTTCACCCTGAGGAAACTCACTGACCTCTCTGTGTTGTTTCCTAACTTGTAAAATGAAAATGGGAGTGGGGGACCTGAAGGTCTTTCCTAGCCCTGATATTCTGTAGTGAGATAAATAATATGATGGATGGTGTGAAACTTACTAAATGTAGAATATAAATGTCTTAACACAATAACTAAGAAAATGCCAGGAAGGCTATGTTAACCAGTTTGATGAAAATATTTTGCATTGTATATAAAACCAGTGCATAGTGCCCCATGATTGCATTAATGTACACAGCTATGATTTAATTAAAAAAAAAAAAAAAGGATATCATGGATGACAAGGAAAAGGTAAAACTGATTAATAAATCCAGCCTCCCACAGTGGTCACCTTGAATGTCTCCATCATTTTGCAAATGAGTCAATGTGAGGGTTTATAAATAAAAGGACTCTTTCCAACTATTATAGGCCCATCTGATAACTATGTTTGTTTCATGAGTCATTAAATACAAAGAGATAAACCAAACGCCTGACATTTGAATCAAGGAAATTAAAAGCATTTTGAAAATCAGTGAAATGTCCCACTACACTGGTGAAACATTTTGATGTGATGAAAGTCCAGCATGAGATATTTACTGGGCATCTCTGTGTACTGAATCTTTCCAGAACAATACATCCTAGAAAGAGGTATGAACTAAAACAAGTCAAATAGATAAAATTTTGTCAAATGAAATTGTCTAGTATCAGTAATACATGACATTTTATCACATGTACATTACCTATAGATTTAATACATGAAATGTGTCACATTTGTCACATTCTATATTACATACAGAATGTGAAACTAATCTAAATATATTTACTATGACTATCTCCAGTGATATGACATTTGCCTAGGAGAATACCTCTGGAGGAAATCTTTTTGTAAGTAGAGGCCCAGATAATGTCCAGAGTCAAGCTTGCTACCCCAGGGTATTCAAGTTCAAGAACATCTATTCATTCCCTCAAGAAACACTTCAAGAAGAAAGCCTATAGTTACAAAATAATTACCAATTAAATACATGAATGAAGAGAATGCAAAGGGCTGTAGTAAAATAGTATAGTGTTGTGGGAATACATGATAGGCTGACAAACTACAATACTGTTGAGTCAACCAGGGAAGGAAGGGACTTGTGCTATGGTCTGCATGTTTGCCTCTACCACCAAATTCTTATTTTAAAATTATAATTCCCAAGGTGGGTTATTAAGACGTAAGGCCTTTGGGATGTGACTGGGTCACAGACGTAGAGCCCTTCTAAATGGGATTATGCTCTTATGAAAGAGACCAGAGTGAGACACCTTATACCTTCTACCATTCTAGGACACAGAGAGAAGGCATCACCTATGAACCAGAAAGTGGGCTCCTAACAGATGCCTTGGACCTTCCACCTCCAGAATTGTAAGAAATAAATTTTTGTTATTCATCAGCTAGTAGTTGATGGTACTCTTAGTCTCTAAGAGAAGCTGTATAAGGACAGACACATAGTAAGTCGCCAAGAGCAAATCTGAGCCAGGCTTCCTGAGTTTGAAGCTATACATCATCATGTCAAGTGAAAGCTAAGAATAGCTAACATACTTCCAGACTTAATTTAACCTGGACCCTATTCAGTGACAAAATCTTAACTACACTTGCTTATGTTAATGAGGAAAAGGTGTTATTAGTGAGACATCAGAAACACATGTTTAACACACAACTGGATTATTGAGTTTCATTTCTTTAATAACTCCTGAGCGCTTAAAAACAAGCCACTGCAACTTTTAATCCTTATAAAGAAATAATTGTATAAGTGACATTAAATGCAGGTAACTGCAAGGCATTTGCAATATTTCTGGCGCATGTGGAACTAAGTCTAGGTTGAAATATATTCATACGCAAGTATTTATAATGTTAAAGTAAAAAACGTAAAAAAAATCCATTAAGATGTTGAGGCAATTTTGAACAAAATAGTTATTTGAATTATTTTTACTTCTTTCTATTTTCTTATAACCTCCAACCACCTCCCCCCTCTGAATGCAGAATATAGAGGCCTACATAGAATAATAAGTTTTATTCAGTGAAAATAACCAAAAAAGACTTTTACTTTTAAGAAGCTTTTAAAAAGGTTAAAAAAAAAATAGAAAAGAAATAGCTTTTCTTTTCTTTGGTATTTAGTAATTTTACCTTCTCTGTGACTTTCTTTGAATACCATGTGATTATTCAGTTTAGCAACATACTCCATCAGCACATAAGAAAATTCACATGCAACCATTTGTAAATGTTAAGCAATTCCAACCATCAGGGAAGATCAGAGTGATTTGGCAACAATAAACAAGAAGAGAGGGAAATAAAAATGAGTAATTCTAAAAAAAAAAAAAAAATGAGTAACTGAACCTGTAACATTAAAACAAAATTATACTGTATAAGGATTAACACAAAACCAGATACAAAGACTAGGAATAATAATAACTAGGATCGTTCTCACTTGTATGTGACCTTTCACCTCAAAGTCATTCTGACTAATGAAGGAAAAAAATACTTTACTACCAAAGTTTTAAATGATTCTCAGTAGTTACAGGTATAAAGAGCATCTGATCATGGCAAATTATTTGAATTGGAAAGGACTGTTCAGATCATCTATTCCTGTTTCCTAAATAACAACAGTTGGGAATAACCTTCATTTCAGATTATCATACTAAATACAGAATAGAACTTATTCATTATTTTGAATTCATGAACTAAAGTATGACCCCATTCCCAGGACTCCATAGGTGAGACATGAGAAACAGGATGAGGTTCACTGAGTCAAAAAAGGGAATAGTCAAATACCATTCACATTAGCCATAATACTCCAATGGCATCACAGAACCTATGGTGTGTTTTTCTATCTAAGGTCTTCTCCTCCTCTCTTGCTACCCTCCAACCACAAAAATTGCATCTTGCCTCCACAGTATGCTCAGTGAGTTAGGCAAACCCCTTTTCCTTCAGTTATTGTCTCTGTTCAGTCCATTAATTTCAGACGTCGACATCTGACTTATACACATGCACTGCACATGCACATTCCACTAAGAACAACTCGTCATCACTGTCTTCTGCAAAGGAATCCTCATGTCATACGGAGGGCTTTCCAGGTATCAGACACTTGACATATGGTAAGAGAAATACAATGATAAAGGACTGAGAGAATTTCTTATACTCAAGATATTTTTCTAACTTTGGCAGGAGAGGTGGTGAGTTTGAAAGAGTATAGGGAAAATGTATGGACCACATACCATCAGAAAAAGTAAGAGCATCCCATGGAGATGTAAGTAAAATACTAATCAGCACAGCAGAGCAAGGAGTTAAAAGTGCAGGACCCTGGAAATTTTGTACACAGGGTATCTTTGGGCTTTAAAGGACATAAAATATTTTTCTGCAGAAGATAGAAAATTCTGAAAGACAGAAAAAAAAAAGAAAACCATAAATGCACTGTGAAGTGGAATGGAAATAGTATTAGGCCACATAGTAGGCACACAAAAAAACTATGTGTTGAGTAAGTGACTGTTAGGATAAAGGCTGCAGTGCAGTGAGTTGCAGGTAAATGAGAACATGCAAAGAGAGTGAGATTAATGAAAAAGAGCACTGAAGTCCGTGCTACGAAGAGGAGACTACATCTTGGTAGCAGTCAGAGTCATCAAAAGTTTCACAAAGGGAAGAAATCCAGATTTATGTTGTATAGAAAGATAACTTAAGGAACAATGTGGGGGCGGATGAAATAGAAGAGATTAGTGAAGACCATTTCAAGCACTGAGCTACCTTAAGAGTTGAGGCTAAATGTGAGGTGTGAATGATACAGATAAATAGAAGAAGGCAAAATAAATGGGAATTTGGAAGGGAATTATGAGGTTAAATTGCCAAGTTTCTGAGACACAATATGGGATGTATAGAAAGGGAGAATAAAAAGTTTCTCTTTTCTTAATCATTGAGTTCATACAAAAGCATTCACCGTGGTAAGGAATTCCACTGAAGGGTCCTCTCATTCAAACCACTGAGCCAGAGTAAACAGTGGTAGGCCCTGATACAGTGAAGAGAAAAATCAAGCAAAGTTCCAGCCTCGTGGGATAAAAAGCACATCCTGCCAACCAAAGATCTGCATTTCAAGTATGAGAATAAAAGAATTCACAATGATTAAAAACAGAAAAATAACTTGAAAACACGTAGCAAATTATAATTAGATTAGGATTAGAAGGTCATTATTCTAGGTCATTATTCTGGGACTACAGGCACCCACCACAATGCCCGTCTATCTTTTTGTTGCAGTTTGGCCAGGGCTGGTTTGAACCCACCACCCTTGGAATATGGGGCCACCGACCTATTCACTGAGCCACAGGCACTGCCCAAGAAAAAGGATAGATTTTGCTGTCAACTTTATTAATTTCTATATTGTTTGATGTTTATTATAATGAGAAAATTTTTATAAACGTTTAAAACATGAATATTAAAAAAATTAAATACATATACAAACTTCGATTGACATCCTCAACCAATCTCCAAAGAATTCAGAATATAAAATTCATGTATATTTAAAGATGTCCTTGAAGATGCTTGTTTTTAGTTTTTGCCTAAAACATGCTCAGTTTATTTGTCCTCAATGTTGCTGGAAATTTTGCAAAAGAGAAAACCCAATTGTTAGGTTTTTTTGTTTGTTTGTTTTGCTTATTATTGAATATGAAAATGCTAAGACATTTGTATTTTCTTTTTTTTAAGATTTTTTTTAATTGTTAAATCATAGCTGTGTACATTAGTGCAATCAAGGGGTACAATGTGCTGGTTTCATATACAATCTGAAATATTCTCATCGAACTGGTCAACCTAGCCTTCATGGCATTTTCTTAGTTATTGTATGTAGACATTTGTATTCTGGCCTTTAGTAAGTTTTGCCTGTACCCATTCTAAGATGCACGGTAGGTGTGGCCCCACCCTACCTCCATCCTAACCTCCCCCCTCCCTTCCCCTTCCTTGGCCCTTTCCTCATAGTCTTGTGCTATAGTTGGGTTATAGACCTTCATGTGAAAGCTATAATTTAGTTTGACATTTGTATTTTCTTTCATAAGTGCTGTATGTTTTTTTTTTTTTCCTTTTCTTTAAAAGAATAAAGGCAAACCACGTTTAGTTTGCTATATACCAAGAGTCGATTGATACACAATGCCATCTAAACATGATATCCTCCTTTGGAGAAGCAACTCAATTTCTGCATGTGTAATTTATTTAGAAAGCCATTACCACAAAGGACCTTTCCCTGCAACGTCTATATTAAATAAAAAGAGCCACCTAGGACGTGGGGCATCAAAAAGTAGCTATATTCCTTTTTTTTTTTTTTTCCCCCAAGCTCCTTAGTGGAAAGGATCATGAAATACTATTCACAATTGCCTCCTTAGACATATTTTACAGCTATAATATTTAATTCTATAATGCTGCAGACCTGCCATTTTTTCCATTTCATTATTTTTCAACATGTATATTTTTCTAATTACAAAAGTAACACAGGTTCAAAGCAGAAAAATTAGAAACTATTAAACAAGTTATGAAACTTGAAAAAGTACTGAGAAAGAAAGAAAGAGCAGCCTCTGACAGAAGTTGGCACGTTACAGCCGACCATGTTATTCTTCTGTTTGGATATAAATCATCTTACAAAATACCAACTTCAGACAAGATCACTCTGAGACCATGATAAAATGACACAAAGCAAAGCCACTTCATAATTTTGTCTAAGTACAAATAATAGTCAGTTTACTATGCCTTCCATAAAATGTAAACTCTCTCCTCTCTCAACCAAAATGTTTTGGCTACTTCTTTACCTGTGACAGCTCTATCCTCACCCTAGTCTGCCCTCCCAAGGAATAAGATTTATTAGGATGGCCACTCATATACCTGCCTCTGGTTATAACAGCATTAAATCTACAGCAAATCCCTACTTCCTTAAACCATCCCATAGTCACTGAAGCACGGTCCAAACCTAAGGTAGGCCCTTTCTCATACCTTTTGCTGAGACACCCCATGATTCTCCATTGTGTGTGTCCTCAGTGGTTGCAACTTATTCAACTACACATATTTTCCAGTCATCTTTAGTTGGAAGGCACTAACAGTACCTAAGATGGTATCACTATCACGTTGCAATGCATCTCAGCTGTTCTACTGTAACACAGACTATAGCTAACAGTAACTAATACTAACAAAATATATGTTTCTCTTCTAACTGTGAATAACCTGATTGTTTCATCATTATTCTTTTGCTAAAGTAGTTGTTAGCTCAATCTTTGCTGTATTCAGAGAGTGCTGTATTTGGGACCAAAAGTCCTAAAGTCACACTGAAACAACCACACTTAGTAAAAACAGAGAGAGAATTGAGTGAAGTAGTTGGAAGGTGAGTCCCAAGAGATTGTCAACACAAATTCATGAAGATTCTTTCATACTAGATTTACTGAGTTGAATAGTGTCCTCAAAATTCCTGTCTACTCAGAACCTCAATAAGTAATTTTACTTGGAAGTATGGTCTTTGTGGTTGTAATTCATTAAGATGAGGTCCTACTAGCTGGGCGCCATAGCTAAATGGTTAGAGTACTGGCCCTGCACACCAGGGGTGGTGGGTTTGAACCTCACCTGGGCCTGATTAAAAAAAAAAAAAAAAAGGGTCCTACTGGATTAGAGTAGGCCAGAGGCCAATGAGTAGAGTTCTTATAAGAGGGAAGTTGGGACACGTAGACAAGCTGCCATGTCAAGACACAGACACACGTGGAAGGGAGATGGCCAGGTGACAACAGAGGCAGAATTGGAGTGATGTTGCCCCAGCCAAAGGATGCCCAGGATTGACAACAACTACAGAGGCTAGAAGAATGCTTCCCTACCGCCTACAAGGAGAACGTGGCCTTGGCTGGCACACTGATTTCATATTTCTAGCCTCTAGAACTGCAAGTAAATCACTGTTGTTTTTAAAGTCACCAGTTTGTGGTGCTTTTTTATGCCACTTCAAGGAGACTAATACACCAGAATAAGAGTTTGGTTTGGCCTTTCCCTCAAAATAAATAAATAAATAAATAAATAAAACTCAGCACCTTTCCCTCAAAAAAAATAAATAAATAAATGAAATTCAGCAGAAGTTTTTAGTAGCCTAAGAAAAGGGACTCCATAATCTGAAGGTAGCACAGTCTTTATTATTATTAATTACTATTTCTATAGCCATCTTTCATTAAAGGAAATGATATTTTAACATCAATGTGGGCAGGAAATAATCTCAGAATATGAACGAATTTCAATTCAATTTTTATAATTTCTTAATTTCCTCATTTTACTAAGGACTAGTAAAAATTTAGTCAAATTAGCATAATTCTACCCCTGACTCATTATATCCTTGCTAATCTAATCTATTGTAAAATTAATAGTCCTTGCATCTTCTTTACAAAGCATCATTACAATATACATAGAAAGGGATGCAGATGAATAAAATGTCCTTTTACAAACCCTTTCCTAGAATTCAAACATCTTCTCTTACTTGCATTTCCTCAACATGTCCACCCATACAAGTTACTTAGGTTTATTAAAGAATAAATCATAAAACTTTAGAAAGAAAGCAAAACCTGGAGATTCTATGAGTTACTTAGAACTAGGGAGCAGAAGGGGACTTGAGTACCTGGCTAGTATACAGCATAACTACTATTGTTGGAAATTATATATTTTTAACTCTAAACTTAACTCTTCTTTCTACTACTCTACTTTGCCTTCTTTGGTTTTCCACCTGCTACACACTTTGTGTTTCATCTCAATGTGTGTTATAAACTGTAAGGTTATATGTGAAAAGAATAATTGTCAACTCACTAGTTCAAGCAGGTAAATAACCCCCTATTGGTGGGGTGGGGGGAGGCACAAAACAGTCATGTAAAAGGCACTAAACAAATACCAAGTGTTCTTAGTAAAGAAATATTGCTTCATTAGCCAAATATGTTTGTCCAATTCCGCTGATCCCTTTTCCTTGCTTCTCTGTAATTCTATTTGAAAATGTAATGACATTCCTCAGATCCCAGTGGCTGTCACATTAACATATCGATTGGGCAATCTTTTTTCCAAGGGCATTGTGTGAAAATGTCCATTCACAAGGAGGCTGTTATGTAAAAAGCATGAAATAAATAATTATGAATGTTCATCCTTGCCATTTTCCAGCTCCCTTTGCTGAAATAAGAAATCAGTCTTCAAGATTCAGCCTCTGACAACTTTTAGTCTTAAACATTAGCATGGACAGAAGACCAGGGTCCCACTATCATACTAACAAAGCACAGAAATGTATTCCACAGATTTCTCTTTAAACCTTTTCCATAATGCCCCCATTGAAATTTGAACATACACACCTAGCATGTGCCTTTTTTTTGTAAATTACAAATAAATTATTTTTATACACATAATACACATATTATGTGCTTTAGAATACATATAAAAGATAGTAGCAAAAGCTTAAAATACATAAATATAAATCTTTTTAATGTTTTCCTGCAGTACCTGACTAGTCTTGTTCATGTTCATGTAGTGTGAATACCCCACATTTGAGACCATAGTTCTATCATAACAATGATGTTCACTGTTAATAGTGAACAGAATCATCTGCTTGTGCCCAATCCTGATTCAAGTGGAAACCATGTTTCATGCTGTATAGTTAGGTTAATAGGACTCATCAAGAAATCGATCTCTACGCCATTGTACACATTTGCTCATTACCCATTTGAGCACTGGGGCATTGTCTGACGTCCAAATTTTTCAGTGGGCATTGATTGGGCTGGAGCTTCTGGTGATTTACTGGTCTTCCCAGATGAACTAGTCAACCTCAAATGCCCTATTTCTCTCCAACTTACTTTTAATTGGGGGTTAAAAATACACAGTTTGGTTTGAAATATGTCCAAGCTTTTACACCAAAATATTTACATCTATAGGGGAGAGGAAATAAGTATCCCCAGAGTCTGAGGATATAACCTGAGAGATAATGCTGAAAAATACCCACGCATACAGAAACTCTTTCTGAACCTACTAGAAAATGTTTATCAAATATAATTTCATAAACTGCAAAATTCCTTTGAAGTTTCACTTTTATTTGAATGTTGTATTCCTTCCTAAGCTGTTTTTAATCTTAATATCAAATTTTTTAAAAATCATGGATATCAAAGAAATAGAGGTCTTCAGGGAGGTAGTTCACATTTATCCTTCTGCTGTGGGTATCTGCATGGTACCCAGTATTTTGCTTATCTAGTTATAGTGAAAGGGGGTTTGTGTAGGGCAGGAAAGAATGAGGAACTCGAAAATAGCCTCCGGTGAGATGGAACAACAGGAGGGCTACAGCCCACAACTTGAAAAATCAACATGCCACAATCTGGTGGGGGTTGGGGGGCGGACAGGGAGGAGACCCTTGTACCATAAACTTTATGGCATCATAAAAATGGGTGAGAGGTCATCTGAAATCTAGTGGCAGCAGGGAATGAATGAGAGGTCAACTGAAAACTACACGTTCCTGTATCACATATGTCAGGAGTGAGTATAATCTATGACTGGTACAATGTAGAACCCTTACTTTCATTGGTACAGTATAGAATCCTCACTTTGCATATAAAAAAGCTAATCATGGATATGGGTAACAGGTCCACTGGAAACTGTGCTTTCCTATATCATGTATGTCAGGAGCAAGTACGGTGATTAGTACGATATAGAATCCTTACTTTGCATACTCTAATAAGGAAAAGGAAATGTAAAATATATGTATATAAACCCCTAGACAAAGAGCCAACCACCGGCTTAGGAGCCCCTCCACTGCACGGGAGGCTTTCCTCTTTCCTTTCTGTAATCTATAATAAAATTTGTCCCATCACTTACTTGTGGTGGTCCATAAATTCATCTTTCAATTTCCCAAGACCAAGGACCCAGTAGAGAAATTCCGGTAACAGCAAATGAAGAGTAAGGGCCATAGAATGAACTGGGAAGCAGGGACCCAGTCAAGTCTCTGCTGTGGTGTTCATGGTCCAACTATGGGACTTTGGCAAGTCCCTTAACTTCTGTAAATTTCATTTGATGGTATAAAGAGAAAATTCATGTCTGCCAACACTCTTCCTTCTAGGTCACCTCAAAGATCTCATCTCATAAACCCAGGGCATTAAAACTCAATGGAGTCAGAGTGATCATCAGTGATTTTAAGGATAAAGAAATGGAGAGGCAGAAAGGCTGCCAATATCACAGAGCTAGTATTTTCAAACACTGGACATGGACATAAAGACTTTGATTTGAGAATAAAAATTACTTCAGAAAAGAAATTAATTTTCCCCAAAGCCCTCAAAATCTGAGCCCAGCCTCAAATACAAGTCCACTGCCCTTCCCAGAGTAGACATCTCTCATCTTCACCCATAGGAGGTACTTCAAGCTGCTTAAAATGAACTGAATTACTCTAGCTGAGGGCTGACTTAGAAGCTACTCTCAATGACATTCTTCTTGCTGTCGTTTTAAAGCCTAACACATACAGTAAGTATTGTCTGATGCTTCAGAACAGGTTTGTGTGTTCTGAGGGGTATTATTTTTCAGCACTGACAGTTTGACACAAACACTATCTGTTGAGATGGATGATCACTGCTCATTATTTAGTTTTCTAAAGTGCTGCTTTTGACCTGAGTTCAGGTTTCTTCAAACTTTTAAGAAAATCCTCAGAGGTTTCACGCTCTGTGTGTGTTTGGAATCTGAGCCTCCTGTCCACCTCACTCCACCTCTCTAAACTCTCTGCCCACTACCCCTCTATGGCTCCATATCCACACCCCATCAGCACTCACATATGCTCAAATCTTTCCTTTCTTAAAGTCAAACCTCCTCTATTGCACCCTATCCCCTTCCATTCAGAGCTAAACTTCTTGATAGTCACCTGGACAGTTTTCTGTTTTCTCATCACCTACTAATGTCTGTCTTCTGCCCACATAGCTCCTCAAAACTGTCCTCTAATTACAACTAATCTCTTTTCCAAGAGATGTCAAATTACAAGTGACATTTTTGAGGGCTTCCTGAAACCCTGGACACTGTTGACATAGCATCCTTCCTGGGCTTTGTGATCTATCTCCCTTGAGTTTACAACCTAATTAGACACTGTCTGTCCTGGGCTCCTTTTTCTTCCCTTGCCCCTTATGTTCTGGTACTGCTGCTCTAATCCTTCTCTTTTCACTGTTAACACACACATTACTTCTGTTATCTTCTACATAGTAATGAATGCCAAGTTCACTTCTCCATCCAGACCCAAGTGTAAAATATCTCTTAGATATCTTCACTTACCACAGAGTAGTAGATCTCTGGTGCTCTAGCCAGACACCTTCCTCAGGCCCGGCCTGCCCATCTATCATCAGCTGCATGGAACATAGCTCCCTACTGCTACTAGCTGTGTCCCTCACTCAAAATTGCTCTCCCCTGGACAACTGCCCCCTTTCATCAGGCAGCCCACAGCAAATGTCTGGCTAATAAATGTGGGGATTTAAAGGCCGGACCTTCTTGCTTCAATTTTCTGTACTCTGAAATGCCATCCAGAGCTTCATGTAAGACTGGTTGGTATCTCAGTTGCAAAAGAACTTTGGATCTGATTTCTTCTTTGCCAATTCCTCCATTTTCTATAGGACTGTCTCCCTGAGGATGCCCCAGTAAACATACATGCAACTCTCCATCTCAGGGGACTTCAAGGAAACTCATCATCCTCCCCTATAAACACTGCCTCCTCCTTTGTTTCTTCACCAGCATTCACTGCCTTGGGAAATACCACCATCATCATCCTAGTTGCTCAAGTCAGATATCTGGAAGCCATCCTTGGCTTCTTCCCCACATATCAGTCACTCATTATGTCTTCACACTTCATTTCTATTACGTAAGTAGCTTTGAGATTAATCATACTTTCTCCACTTTTATTACAACTTTCTCAGTTCAAGAAAATACCTCCTCTCCCAAGACTACTGGAGTGTGTCCCAATTAGGAAGCCAGGACTGTGTGTTGATCATGTGATTGCTGTGGTGGCTGAATCAGGTCTCTGAGGCAGCCAGGACACACCATTCATTGCTTCTGTCAGAGAATAACCTCTTCTTCCAGGATTCTAAACTACTACACATTTCATTCAATATGTCATATAATATTATCGTTGTCTACAAATGCCCTGCTATCATAAAGGCTACAAATACTATTACGGGTCACCCTGCCACATGCTTCTTCTCCCCTCTGCTAGCTGATACTCTCCTTGAAGACAGGCACACTTTATTTTCTGTCTTTCTGTATGCCTAAGGCTTACATACAGTAGGCACTTACAAATATGTACTGAGTGAATAAATAAATGAGTCAATCCATCTTTCAAAAGAAGGAATGAATCAAAGGATAAAAGAAAGAGAGTCAAGAATAAAAATAGGGAAAGAAAAGGACACTAGTTTTTATCCTTCCAAGGGTCTTGTCCTTGGTATGGAACAAATTGCCAGGATGAATGCTCTATTTTAGAAGGTAAGAGGAATGTTGGCAATGTTCTGGGGAACAGGCTTTAAAAAACAGCCACATTTCCTTATTTTGTCTCTTTTAGTCTATAGTCTCCAAAGGGGCTTATAATATCAGTTTTTGCAGTGAAGTAGTTTACTTAACATATAAGAATCAATAAATACTAATTAATGATCATTATTAAGGGGAAATAAGTAGGTAGAGGAGCAAACTAGAATGACTAAATAGGTTTCATCTGAGGAAAACCTGTATCTAGAACAAAAGTTTTATACCACTAGTTCTGCCTGTTGCATTATAATTCTTTTCTATCATGGAAAAATACTGGCCAGTAAGTAGAAAAACAGATGTTCATGTCTGAGCTCAATCATGTACTAGCAGGGTGACTTTGGGGGAGGCACTTAACCTCTTTGAACTTGCATATTTTTGTTTGGAAGAAGGAATTGAACTAGATGATATCCATATCCCCTTCTAGCTCTCAGATTCTACTGTTCTGTCCTACATTATTTTTAGCTCTCTCAATGCCTGTCAATCCAGTGTATTCAGCAAACAGGAAAATGAATTTAAACTGGCCAGTGTTCTATTGGTGTCAGCCAAAAAAAAAATTTAGAACAAGGGCCAGGAACCTGCACTGTGGGAACAATGCCTATCAGCAAGCCATGTTGAGCCTTCCTCTTCTTTACCTCTTAAAGTGCGTGCTTCAAACAGGAAAGAGATGATGAGGAGACATGCATACTTACTTCCTAAGCTGACATATGGAGGATAAGGAAGGAGACAAACACAGACATATCCATAGCTCTTGACTGCTCAGGATTGCACAGAAGGGAAGGCTGAGAGTAACTGGATCCGAAGTAGAAATCCAGTAGCTATTGACAGGCAATAATTGGTTCTATGCAATGATCTTATTCTCTCTCTCCCCTCTTGTCCTGTTTAAATTACTAGAAAAAAAATCTGACCACTTTATGAGATAGAGAAGACAAGTCCAGTGTCCTAGAGGTATGTGGCCCCATGATTTACTGGCCACATTATATCACACTACCCATTTCTAAACTCTATTCTGTGGAGCTCCATCTATTGGCTGGTTTTCAGGAGACCAGTGTTACTATTTTCTTTTTCTGTTGTTTATAGGGGAAGGGGCATTCATATCGGGACTTTAATTTCATGAGCCGACTGATTTTCCATTCCTTTGAGGAGAGTAGAATATAAAAAAGAATTGCCTGAATAAGAAATTGGACAATTTATAGTATTTGGTTGTCTAGTGAATTTCCTGAGGCAGTACAGATCAGGAAGCACAGGAGGGTTAGAGATCAACAGAAATACAGCCAAAAAATATAATACAAACATATGCTCTTCTTAACAAGGTAAATGAAGCCATTAACTCCTGTTATGAGAGAATTCTCTTTTGTAACCAGACTCGCTAAAAGAAGCCAAAGGGCTCTTTGGATTAAAAAAAAAAAAAAAAAAAAAAAGAAATAAAGAAAAAGAAAAAGGCTGGTCCAAAGGTAATGCGTTGTCTCAGTTGATTGTTTACAATCAGTTATACATCAAATTCCTTGCTCACCCTACTCCCTTCCTCACCACTATCCTTGACTAGTCTTAAAAAATAAAAAGCGATTTAAAAAAAGACCCTCCTTTCTTGGAAGAGAAAAATTCACAGCCCATATCTGTGGAAGTGGAAACTCTTGGCCATGTTTCTATTAGAGTAGGCTCTGCCATGACAGCAAGGTGAATTGTCTCCTGAAAAGTTTTTTCCTCCTACTATCTTGGTATTCCTAGAAGCAAAGTTCCTAAGGACATTTTGTTTACTATCTAGAAAAGTCTACTTTCTAGTTGGCTAGGCTGCAGGTGATGTTCCCATTGAAAACTCATTCTTCAATTCTAAGGCTCAATTCTCAACCTCACTCAGTAACCACAAAATGCTAATAATGTCCAATATGAATAGCTAGCATTAAATTATCTACATACTGTGGACCAGATCCTGTGTCAGAAGTTTTGCATGCAATCAACTATCCATTCATTCAGTCTTTACACCAGCTCTACCAGGGGGGTAAATGTGGCCATCATCCTCGTTTAACACAGGAAGCAACCGAGGCTGGCCCTCAGGTATGCAGCACTATTTTCATAGGAATTACACAATCCCTTCCAGGTAGCAGTTAGTGAAGATATTCTCCATTTTATCCTGATCGCATGACGTCACAGATGAGAAATACAACCACAACATCACTGAAACTTAAGAACAGTGCGTGTCTAGGGGTCAGAAGAGAAAGTAAGGACCAAAATATAAAATTCAAATGCAAGCAGCCTTTGATACATGGATCATTACAAAGGTTTTTAGATACCCCAAAATCAAGAAACAGAATCTGCACAGAAGGAACCAAATGAAGTCTTCCCAGCAACAGCGATAAGCAGAACAAGTTGAATCTTACAAGGAAGAACACTGTTGACAGTGTTTCTTGAAAGTGAAATAATGGTCCATAAACACAGACTGTCACATAACTTTGATAATAACCCATATATAGAATGGCTGATTTTATTTTCATTGAATCAGACTTGGAAATGTCAAAACACGTGTATTTTTTAAACAAGACGGGAAAATTACATAAGAGTGAGAATGTTAAAGTTTAAGCAAAAAGCAAACAGAAGGAAGCCAAGAGATAGCCCAGAGGAATGATTTCAGGCAGGTGGCTTCCTCTCCAGTCTGACCTTCCAGCTGACCTAGAAGGCACACACTCCTTGCCCTTCCCACTTCACTGGCCAATCGTGAGCAGCACAGGAGGGAATCATACTAAAAGAATTTTGAAAAAGTTCAGATATCCCATAATTATCAGCTCTTATTGTTACTGTTATTCAAATTCAATACAACTTTCTTTCCCTGAGATTCTGTGAATGTAAATTTGAATAATAATCACAGCAGTCTGACAAACTGCCCAGACTTCCCCCAAACAATGCACATTTTGTATCGTGACCATAACATGTTAGTCCTCTTAGAAGGAACGTGAAAGAAAGAAATTAGACTGGAAAAATGAAGATCCATACAGAACTGATATTTACACTAAACCTGCATTCTACAATTGCTGCCCCCTCATACACACGTCTCTTATCAAATACCGAAAACAAGACCGTGATAAGCAGGGCAATGGGACAATCGGATAAAGACTTAGTATCAGAGATATCGTGTCAAACTTTTCTAGAAATAATAGTTCATGACTTTAAAGAAAAAAAAAAAACACAGAATTTATCCACTAAAAATAAACAGAATTAAACCAAGAGTTATTTCTGAAATAAATTATATCCAACTTCTGCTCCTTATTTTTTGTTATAGATCATTAACTTTTTTACTTCTCTCCAAAACCCCCCCTTATGAAAAAACATCCATAAACAGGCTCATGGGAAACAACAGGATTCCGTTATGAAACAGTGACAAGATTATTATTAATAGTCTTCACTGGCACCATGGGTCCATGCGTGTATGTTTGGGTTTCACACTTGGTAAGAAATCAATTTGTGTAAGGAACATATGGCCTGGTTGGGGAGGGAAGTGTAAAAAAGGCTGCTTAAATGAAGATAGTTAAGTCTGTAGCGTTTTTCTCATATGTACCTGTGAAGACACCTACCCCTTAACCCTGAAAGGGAGCTACTAACCTTCTGTCATTTTTCCTACTTTTCTCTCCCTCTTTCACATACTGATTCTGGTATATTGGACCCAATGGGCAGTCAAGAAGTGACTTAGATTTTGCTTTTATCAGGAGACCTTCCCAGGCCTAGATTTGTAAGTACTATAGGACATACATTACACATATGAAATTTTCCCATACCCCAATTTAAGTATAATATTTTTGCTGTAAAATTTTAAAATGTTTAAGATAATGTAGGCTTTGAACTTCTTTGGTAATGAGTCATTTATCTGATATATGATTGGCTTTGATTGCTGAAGAATTTGATTCTTGCTGTGGGATTATGAACAACTGAGAAAATCTAACCCATAAATTGTCTTCAGATATAATACAATTTTTAAGAATATAGATGGAACAATAAATGAAATGGATACAATATTACGTTTCATAGACATTTAATCAAGCATTGATTAATTTTGATTCTGCAGATTTGATCCTGCATTCTGTAGCAAATTATTTATATTTTTTCTTCTATGTCTTGTTATCTACTCCTCTTGGCCTCGTATGTAGTTAATCTTCTAGTTTGTCATGGATTACTTTAAATCATGCATTCTCAAAGGGGGAAATATCACCTCTAAGGGGAAGAAAATCAGTTCTTAGGGAATGAAAAACCTTACTCTGTGTATGAATCGTAGGTACACATACAAAGCATAAACATATATCTCTGATATAAAAATTGCCTCAGATGGGGCAGCAATTAGGGGAAAAAATCTCAAAAATCTCCTTGAGGGGTAATAAGGAGAAAATTACTGAGAAACACCACTTTGGATTGTTTTCATAGGGCTCATGTGTGTCCCATTTACTTCCCAGCAGAGTGAAAGCTATTTAAAAGTAGGGACTGCATAGTCTATTTCTCCTCAATTGTTTACACCACCTGCTCTAGGGTCCCAACAGTTTTTGTTTGCTACCCTCCTGGAAATATAGTGGTCTAATTTTATGCGACTTTGAATTATGCAAATTTAAAAGAACACCATAGTAAATACTCAGGATTCAAAATTTGAAATAATACAAATTGCTTCAAAATAAAAATTTGCCAAGAATTATATGGTTTCAAACCCAGCGGGCCAAGTGAATTGTTAATTATGATTACTGCCAGGTGATCACATTATAGGCACAGAAATTCCTTCCATTTGTAAAGGAACAGACTATATAAAGTGACCAAAAACACATTTCTCTAATAAAATGAACTGCCATATAATGCAATCTGTTGAAGCATACTTGTAGGAAATTAATATACATTTTAAAAGTAGCAAATTTGGAGATGTTTAAAAAAAAATGTTTCCTTCCGCAACCAATGGCAATAAGAGCCAAGAGGTATGCTCTCTCTGTTATCATCTAAAGCAGCACACCGGGCTCTCACTAAATAGCCTAGTGCCCAGAACATAGTAGGCATGAAAATAAATTCAGTTAAACAAAGGTAAGAGCTTTGTCAGACAATTACAGAAGAACTATGCTGAAAGGCGACCCAGCACCTGTTGTGATGACAGTACATATATGTTCCCATTTGTTCCAAGAACACAGCTATAACTGCATCAAAATTTGATGGCAAACCCATGAAAGGCAAACCTACTGAAACCACAATAGTAGTTCAAGACACAGCTCTGTGAAAGGGAAGAGAAGATCCAAGTTCAGGGTTTTCTTCCACTCACTAGCATTGTGACTTGCGGCAAGTTGCTTATGTCTCCAGATCTTGATTTCCTCATTAAAAAGTTAAGGGCATTGGATAAGAAGTCGCAAAGGGCCAACACTCTAACTGTAAAACTTCCTGAGTTCTATTCTCAATGAAAGCTTATCAACAATTTCTTATAATAAGTCCTAGGTTTGAATTTCCATTCTACATTCCTGAGCCTACTCAAGATTAGCATCAGGGAAACTGTTAACATGACCTTGTTATCCCTACTTCTGAATTTTGCAAAGTGAGCCCAGACTATGCAGGAATCTTCCACTCAAATCAGGGCATGTCTGCTAACATCAGCCACATTTCTTTAATACTATGAAGTTTGATCTATTTTTTTTTTAAATGAAGAAATATGATTTCTAGTGTAATTCAATATAATGAATACAAATTTATCCTATCATGGTCTGAAGAAGGGAATGGCAATTTCCTAAATCTCAAGGTGCCTATAATTAAGAAAAGGAAAGTAGAAACATGCAATTAAATAACAAGAAGAAATAATGTATCTTCAAATTTTTAATTGAACATACATACATACATACATATGCCAAAGATAGATATAAGAGAAAGATAATTGGTGCTATAAGTGGTCTGATTGGAAAGAAGTCCTTTTTGTTGTTTGGTTTTTTGTTTGTTTGCTTGTTTGTTTGTTTTTTTTTGGGGGGGGTTTATTGAGACAGAGTCTCACTCTGTTACTCTGGGTAGAGTGCTGTGGCATCATCATAGCTCACAGCAACCTCAAACTCCTGGGCTCAGGCAATCCTCATGCCTCAGCTTCTCTAGTAGCTGGAACTACAGGCACCTGCCACAATACTTGGCTATTTCCTATTTTTAGTAGACACAGGGTCTTTCTCTTGCTCAGGCTGATCTCGAACTCCTGAGCTCAAGCAAACCACCCATCTTGGCCTCCCAGAGTGTTAGGATTATAGGCATGAGCCACCGCACCTGAGGTCATTATTAAATGAAATTTCCAAAAAAGGTCCAGTGAAGGAGGCATTGCCCAAATGATAAGGATCCTGAACTACCAGGGCCTTAGAGGTAACTTCACTATTCTCCCATCATATTTTATTTTCTTACACAATCCAGCTATTAGATACATCTTTTTACTGATGCAGAAGCCAACATCTCATTAGACAACCTATTTCTTTTTTCACTGAATGCTTAATAATACAATGTTTATCTCAAGTTGACTTTTTTCTTTCTTTCTTTTTTTTTTTTTTTTGACGTTTTTTCTAATTTTCTTCTTCCATGTTGCTCTCTGAAGTTCCACAGATCAAGTAGAATCCCTCTTCCAGACAAAATCCTTAAGCCCTTTACAGACAGGATCATCCGCAACCTGTCTCTTCATGAGGCAATCACTTCCACTTCCAGTTCCTCCTACAGTGTCTCTCACACATATTTGTCTAGTCTGTACCCATCCCATCTTCCCTCACTGTCCTTGTTTCTGCTCATTAGGTAGCCCTCTTTCCTAAGTCTCCTTGATTCAAGTAACCCAAAGTTGAGTTATCTAGGAGTAGAAAAGGTTGTCAGGAACCACGTTAAAAAGAGAGAAGTTTAAAAAGACAAATGCTATATTACTGCTGCAAAATAATAATAATAATAAATAAATAAATAAAACAATGCAATAGTTGGGAGAAATTCAAAAATAAAGTATAGATTCAGACATGAAAGTGTTCAAAGGAGGACAATTTTTATTAGGTTATCTTTCTAAAGACTTCTTTATCAAGAATGAAAGGAGGGTATAAGGAAGGAAATTAGGAAGAGAGGAATTTAGGGGAAAAAGTACTTAAGGTAAGGATGTTAAAAATAGAAGTGTGCCCTTTCCTCCACATGCACGCCAACATTTCTGGTTTTGGGATTTTCCTCAGAGGAGCTCAAAACTCAATTTTAGAATGCCATAACATTCCCATTCGCCAATTTTATCTGTATCCATATAAATATAAGAGCCTATAAATATAGAACTATAAATACAGTTCTCAAATGATGAAAAACATACAAACTAAATTTGTTGATTCTTCTTGGAGTAGAGATAATCAGTTCCTAGGAGGTGATTCTTTCTGTACATGTAAAAAGTCAACTTTCTCTTTAAGCACTGATACTATTAAACAAGTAAATAGAATGAAATATCAGGAGAACAGATTTTGAAGTAAACATTTGATTTTGGACATCTTAACTTTGTGGTTTAGATCTTAGTTTAGCTGTCAATTAAAGAAGTCAAGGCTTTTTAAAAACAACATTTATTTATTTATATTAAAATACAAAGCTGTATCCACCCAAGAAGAACACAAGTTGTGGACAGATTCGATTGCCTGGGTTTGATTTATATGTTCCATTTTTGACCAGAAGTGTGACCTTGGGCAATTTCTAACATCTCTAAGCTTCATGAAGTATTTCTTGTAAAATGAAGGTAATAATCATGTCTTGAAAATTGTGGGAGGAATGTATGTAACATTCTTAGCGCTGTGCCTGGAATGTGGAAAGATTTCAATACATGTTAGCTCCTATTATTATTCTGATGATAGTGGATAACTTTCTTCGAGCAGAGGAACATTAACATTTGAAATATACTAGTATTCATTATTTATGAGGCATTTGTGGGTGTGAACATATGATGATAAAAACCTATAACCTTAAAGTATGCATTCCAATTTTGGATTATTTTTTGACTTCATGTGGCTAGAGACAAAACTTGAGCTTACTTGAATCTTCTAGATTTTATAAAGTACCTTTGGAAGACATTCTTGAGACAACCGACAGTTCTCTGTCTTTAACCTTAGCACCACATCCCTTGTCTAGAACCTCAGTCACAGTTGATGTAAAAGTTAAATCATATGAACCATCTCAGACACATACTCTAGTTCAAATCTCTCCTCTTCAGTTATTTTTTTTTTTAAACCAAATCAGCAAGAAGTATTTGGGTAAATAACCTTTCTCTTTTTTTCTCCTCTGTTACTTTCCACATGTCAAAAATAGAATATGGCTGAACTATTCTTTTCCACATTACTCATTTTAACCAGCAGTGCTCAGAGAAGTTTGGAAATGACTTTTCGAGAAACATTGTTAATTGTTTTTAATTTATCTAAAAACAGGCTAAAAAGTTTAATTAACAGACTCCAAGTAATAGTTACACCATTTTTCCTCTGCTATCAGCTTTCACTTTTATTTACGATGGGTGTCCCTTTGTGTCCCCTCTACACCAAGGTTCACTATCACTAATATTTCTGTGATATGTGAATAAACCTAAACGTAAAGTTAGCACTTGCAATCAATGCAAATTAATGATTTTTTTTTTTTTTTTTAATTTCAATCAGGAAAAGCAGCTTTGTAGTTGAAAATCCCATGCTGGCCCTAGAGTGGGAGTTTTTCCAGCCTCTGCTTAAATCCAAAAAAATACTGCAATCTTCTGGCACAGGCTCACTGTAATGCTTTAAAAACAATTTAGCAACTGTCATTGCTGTAATTACAGTAACTAATTACCATCCTTAGCAAACAAATAGCTTAACATAATACGCAAGCCGAATCAATTTTGAAGAAATGCAAATTTCAAAAGCGAAAAAGGGCATTTTGGCAAACCTGAAAGAGAAGCAGGAAAATAATACACTTTGTTTTATCTGCACATAATTCCCAGGGAATATCATATCATAAATATTTGCATTCAGTTCTTATCAGGATATTTGCATTTGCTTCTTATCAGTGTGCAGACCGGACTCTGCCAGATAGAGAGGGGAGCGCCACACCATGCACATATTTCTAATGAATCACGTCTTGGGCCCAGAGAATATTTTGGCTGGAACTTTATCACCCAGATGAAGAGGTCATTTACTCTCCGAGTTGGTTCATCTTGGAATTGGCTTGAGATTTTGATGTGATTCACCCGACACAGCATTTATTTATTTCTTTATTTTAGACAAATCCTGGAGGCCGTTTTTTTACCAGAACATTTCTTCCAAAGGCAGCTGCTCAAAAGATACGTTTCCCCTGGCCGCTACCTCCTCTCCACCAACTCCCTAACTTCTGCAAAAATGAAATCATATGTAAACAACATGGGTTCCAATTATTTCATGTTTCTGTAAGAAGCACAGCCATCGTTATTTTGTAGGAATCAATACAAAGAATGAAAGAAAGGCATAGAATAAATCAAGCCCGACTTGACCATCATTATCTGAAATTTAGTGCCAAATCCTGTTGTACTTCTCCAGGAGCACGTTTGATTAGCAGTGGTGTCTTTAGTAAGGGGAGGCCAAGTTGCTCGCCAGGAAGCCACCTTACTAATGAGACCATCAGATTCTTCTAACGGTTTATCCAGATAAATCCATTTCTCATTTTAATATTAGTAACCATGCATCTTACCCCTGAGGGCACATAAGGTCAATAAGGGAGCAGATAGCAGCTTCTGTCAAATGTGAATGATAATTTAGCCTTTTTAACTCTTGAATGATCACCTCACATGACACCCAGCACTCAGTGGCTTTCTAGGCCTGAATAAAACACATTCAAGCAGTCTATTCTGTTTTGGAGAGAGACACCATAATATATTTATATTTATTTTGGTTAGGTCTTGCTGTTCAATTAAACCAGATCTGTATTGTAGCACTTTGGTAATGTGAAGTTCAAGTAGATAGGGGTATTAAGTGCTTATGTAAAGCAAGGCCAGGTTGGTATCCAACAAGGATAGCTGTGCAAGTAAAGATATTTAGAGTAGTTCTATTATTTCACAATTTCCCCTGTAATTTTATCATCTATTTGATAGTATAGTGCAAATTCTGAGGCCAAACTTCAAAGTAAAACTCCAGATGGAAGTAATCTGAGTATCAGGATTTCAATATCTAATTATAAATTAAAATATAGGTATAATGGGGAAATTTGTCATTTGTTATAGTAGGAAAAATGTATTTGTGTTTCATAGTGATTTTATTCCTGAATATGGTCACTTAAACTGAATTTCACCTTTTGCCCAAGTAGAATTTCACTTTGGTTTATTTTTTTTTAGCACAAAAGAGAACTTCTAGCTTATTATGACTCAAATGATTGACACATCTCTGTTTGGATCCAAAAAGTATTATTTAAAATCTTGTAAGAACGTAAACATCTCATGATACTTTATTCTCACAGCAGTACAAGCAGTTTCTGTGAAATTGTAATGTGCTTTACTGATAATTTTTTTAAAATCATAGCTTTGTCCCCATCATAGGACTGTTAACATAGGAATTAAATTTGAAATTTTTAATTTTTTTACATTTTTTATTTTATTAAGAATGTCTACACATATTCATATTGACCTTAAGAATTTAAAATATTATTTAAGTCTTAAATGAGCATTTTACAACATTATCTTGTGAAATTTTTTCAAGAATTAAATGTGAAATAAAAAATTATGTACAAATGACAGGTTAAAATTATGTGTTATCTTAAAAGAAATTCCCATAAAACTGTGCAGAAAACTTAATTGTCTTACCTAAATTCAACTCTTGGGTACATGGTTTTATCATATGTTATGCTGTGAATCTAGGATGCATCATGAATTATATAAGAATCATATAAAGTCTCCCACAGAAAAACAAGAGCCGAGAGAAAGAATAGCATTCAAAACTATTTGTGGGATTCAATAATTCATCTGGAAAAGACTTCATATCTATCTTTCATGTTTTATCATTGTTTTTAGCTTTTTCTTTGAGGTGGGAAGAGCTTGTAGTTAAGAGCCCATTATCAGGGTGAAGGATGCAGGAAGTCCAAAATATTTATGTTTGTTCATGGCACATGGACAAAAGACAGTTCTCAGGAAAAGGGCTTTCTGATTAAGTGATTGAAAACACTCTGGTGTATTTTAATAGCTTCTTCTATCCAGGAGATAACAACATCTTCATCCTTATTGCTGTTCTGAAACTTACTTTAAACATTCTCCTGTGCTCTTCCAATTAGATACTCTGCTCTCTTGGCTTCCTGTGTCCTCACTACAGCTCATCTCCTTTGTTTGTGCTCTCATTTTTGTCAGCAGGTTGGGTGTAAAAGAGGCATTAAACAGATAATTGAAGGGATAGGCTTTCCAGAGTCAAATTCATCTACACGGCAGTCAGCCTTTGCTTCTGAGCGATCAAACACGGCCATGTAGAACATCAGCTTGGAATTCTCAAAAGCTTGAAGTATTGATGATTCATTGAATGGTAGTACAAGTGGTGATCAGGGTAAACGTGTTCATTTTTTAATGGAAATCAATAGTGCCCAAACAGATAATATAATATCAGATTAAACACTTAGCAAAATTTTATTTAGAGGAGACATATATATCCAGAAATAGTTTATTAATATCTGTATTTGCTCATACCTCTGTGTAAAACTCTCTTCTCTCAGATTTTTATATTGCTGGTAGTTTCTCTTCATTCTGGCTCAGTTGAAATGTTGCCTGTACAGAGAAGCCTTTCATGACTGTTCTGTTTAAAGTAGCTATTCCTCACATACACAGCCAATTTCTAGTTCCTGTGTTTCATATTTTTATTTACTTTATTGTATTTTTATGATACATGTGGGGGTGACTTTATATTTTGTACCTGACTCCCTTCTAATGAGGCGATGAATTTTATTATGCTTGTTCACTAAAATAAAAATGCCTAGAATCTTTTTGGCACATAATGAACAATTCTTAATTGTTTTTGTTAAATAAATGAATTTATTGAAATTCAGGTAATGTGATTCACCTTACAAAAATAATTTTTACAGCAATCCTATGAGTTAGGTACTAGTAATAAACCCATTTCACAGATGTGAACATCTGAGACTTTGAAAGGCTATCAAAGGCAGTTAATAGTCACTGGTGCTGGGACGTAATGTTGGGATTTTAAAGCTGTTGTTCTTAAAAACTCTTTGATGGCCTTATGTAATTTTTCAAATAACTCCACTTTCATTAGATAAGTATATGTTTTCATAGAACTTGGTACAGTGGTGATGTCATTGGGTCTGTGGAACTTTTGGGAGAAATTAACAAGAAATGTTTTTACTGCATTGTTAGAAGACATGTTTTTATTAGCCACTGAGTTCGTTCTTTCTGTACCATCAAACTTTCAGTAGCACATGGACCTGTGGAAACCCAGGTGACAGCTTTGTCTTAGACCTTTTCCCTTCTGCAGAAAGAATGAACACTGCAAATTTTCCTTTCAAGGAGGATAAGATAAAAGAGAATTAGAAGTGATATTATTCTTGAAGTATTCTGCAGACCAACAGACCAGACAGAGGATATGGATAAAGGTTTCCGAAGGCAGATTACAAGACTGGCCTTGAAGAGAAGGAAAAATACACCCTTTGGAATGTCTGCTGAAGTTGTATCTACAAAATGCAGGGCATCTGATAAATTGTAGACATGCTGACTATTCAGAAAGGTGAAGAAGGAAAGAAAACAATATTCTGGACCAAATTATGGAGAACTGTCTTGTGATAGAGGCACTATAGGAAAATTGGTAGGAAGTAGTCAAATCATTTGAGACATTGAGTCAGAGAGAAAGAGAGAGAGAGAAAGAGAGAGATATCACAGGCAACACACAAAATTGTATGTTAGGATTTAGGAAATACACTGCTTAGAGTTTTTTTTTAATTTTTTTTTTATATATATACATGTGTTTGTTTGGTTTCCATTTTTTGCCTTTATAAAATCAAAAGGCTTAAAATTTAATAATAATAACAATGTTTAAGATAAGAACTACAAACAAAAACCTTGTGAAGAAGGAACAAAGATAAATACATTCAGAAAAAAAGTCAGACAATTCCTGCAATGAAATATTAAGCAATAATAATAATAATGCAAAAAAAGTAACATTCACGTTGTCAAATAAGAATATGTCTATTATAAAATGCTTTAACTCTGAGGTTCAGTATGGAGTCATCAGTTAACTTCCTTTTTTTCCCCCAAAGTCTCAAAAAATAGACAACTAATAGTTATAAATAAAAGTAAAAGATAATTTCAAAAAACAGATAATGTCAAATCTTATAGACAATAGAAAAAGAAGAAATACTTCAAAATCATTCTACTTAATCTGGATACACCTGATATTAAAATTGGAAAACATATATTATTATGAAGGGGAAATTATAAACATATTTCACTTATAAATGAGGATGTAATATCCTAAAAAACATATTTTTTCCAGTTTCTAATTTTTATTTTATTTTATTTTTTTATTACTAAATCATAGCTGTGTACATTAATGTGATCATGGGGCACCATACGCTGGCTTTATAGACCATTTGACATATTTTCATCACACTTGTTAACATAGCTTTCCTGCATTTTCTTACTTATTGTGTTAAGGCATTTATATTCTACATTTACTAAGTTTCACATAGACCCTTGTAAGATACACCTTGTAAAGTGTAATCCCACCAATCACCCTCCCTCTGCCCATCCTACCCCCTCCCTCCCCTCCCTCCCCCTCTTCCCCATATTCTTAGGTTATGTGAAAGCCATAAATTAGTTTCATAGTAGGGCTGAGTACATTGGATACTTTTTCTTTCATTGTTGAGATGCTTTACTAAGAAGAATATGTTCCAGCTCCATCCATGTAAACATGAAAGAGGTAAAGTCTCCATCTTTCTTTAAGGCTGCATAATATTCTATGGTGTACATATAACACAATTTATTAATCCATTCATGGATCAATGGGCACTTGGGCTCTTTCCACAACTTAGCAATTATGAATTGGGCTGCAATAAACATTCTGGTATGAATATCTTTGTTATGATGCGATTTTTGGTCTTCTGGGTATATACCTAGTAGAGGATTTATAGGATTGAATGGCAAATCTATTTTTAGATCTCTAAGTGTTCTCCAAACATCTTTCCAAAAGGAATGTATTAATTTGCATTCCCACCGGCAGTGTAGAAGTGTTCCCTTTTCTCCACATCCACGCCAACATCTCTGGTCTTGGGATTTTGTGATATGGGCTAATCTTACTGGAGTTAGATGATATCTCAAACTACTTTTGATTTGCATTTCTCTGATGATTAAGGATGATGAGCAATTTTTCATATGTCTGTAGGCCGCACGCCTGTCTTCTTCAGAGAAGTTTGTCTTCAAGTCTCTTGCCCAGCCTGCAATGGGATCACTTGTTCTTTTCTTACACGTTTGAGTTCTCTGTGGATTCTGGTTATTAAACCTTTGTTGGAGGCATAACCTGCAAATTTCTTCTCCCAGTCTGAAGGCTGTCTGTTTGCTTTACTTACTGTGTTCTTGACTGTGCAGAAGCTTTTTAGTTTGATCAGGTCCCACTAGTGTATTTTTGAAGCTGCTTCAATTGCCCAGGGGGTCCTCCTCATAAAATACTTGCCCAGACCAATTTCTTCAAGAGTTTTTCCTGCACTCTCTTCTAGTATTTTTATAGTTTCATGTCTTAAGTTTAAATCTTTAATCCAGTGAGAGTCTATCTTAGTTAATGGTGAAAGGTGTGGGTCCAGTTTCAGTCTTCTACAGGTTGCTAGCCAGTTCACCCAGCACCATTTGTTAAATAGGGAATCTTTTTCCCTCTGAATGCTTTTAATTGGCTTGCCGAAAATCAAATAAAGGTAAGTAGCTGGGTTAATCTCTTGGTTCTGTACTCTGTTCCAGACATCTACCTCTCTGTTTTTGTGCCAGTACCATGCTATGTTGATCACTATTGATTTATAGTACAGTCTGAGGTCAGGTAGCATGATTCCTCCTGCTTTGTTTTTATTTCTGAGTAATGTCTTGGCTATT
>CAUYPK010059538.1:0-21719 GCA_963574355.1 Loris lydekkerianus
GCTAGTTTACAGTTTTTCTTTAGCAATAAATATTGAAAAGCATTTAACCTACTGATTCCTCAATTATTGTAATTGTTTTGGGTATATATTTTTATTTTTGAAATTTACCAGTAGCTGCTGCATTTTCCACCTTGGCTTATAGTCGAATCACTAAGTTTTCCCAGTTTTTAGGGTAAAATTAAGGGGGTCAGCTTATACTCGGGTGGGCTTATACTCGAGTATATACGGTAAATGTCCTTCAACCCAGGAATGGATCGGTAAGCTGTGGTATATGTATACTATGGAATATTATTCAGTCATAAAAAATGGAGATTTTTCAGCATTTATACTAAACTGGATGGAGGTGGAACACATTATTCTTAGTGAAGCATCACAGGAATGGAGAAGTATGAATCCTATGTACTCAGTTGTGATCTGAAGACAATTAAAGACAATTAATGACATGGTGGGGCATGGGGGAAAGAGAGAACAGACAGAGAAGGAGGAAAGGGCTGGGGGAAAGAAAAAAAAGAAGAAGAAAAAAGGAACAAGAAAAGAAAATAGTGACTAATCTTCACATAAATTTGACCAAGTATATTACTTAAACATTAATTTTCAACTCAACATGTTAATATGTTGTTTAGGATACTGTATTCTCATTTATAAGTGACATATGTTTGTAATTTCTCCTTTATAATAATATATTTTCTCCAAATTTAATACCAGGTGCACCCAGATCAAGTAGAATGATTTTGATGTATTTCTTGTTTTTCTAGTGTCTATAAGATTTAGCATGATCTGTTTTTTGTAATTATCTTTTACTTTTATTTATAAATATTAGTTGTCTATTTTCTGATACTTAAAAAAAAAAAAATAAGAAATTAACTGATGACTCCATACTGAATCTGCATTCTATAATAAACATACTCTTATTTGACAATGTGAATGTTACTTTCCTTGCATTATTATTATTATTGCTTAATATTTTGATCTAGCAATTGTCTTTTTCCTTTCTGAATGTATTTATGTTCGTTCGTTCTCTACAAGGCTTTTGTTTCTAATCCTTGTCTTAACATTGTTATCATTATTATATTTTAAGTCTTTTTAATTCTGTGAAGGCAAAAAAATGGAAACCTAATTAATACATGTATATGTAAAAATTAAAATGAAAATAAAAAAACAATTTTGTTCTCATTTGCCGAACATCATTCATAATAAAACAGGTTGCTCTACCTGTACTTTTGAGAAAATAAAAGCTATCCCTTGATGCTTTTGTTTATTTTTAGGTCACATTTGCTTGAGTTTTTAGGTAATTCTTTTTCCAATTAACACTAAGAAAACATACAAAATAAGTGACCATTTACTAAAAAGGAAAAGACTTATAGGAAAATGAAAGGGGGAAACATCAAAAGCTGAGTACCCTGGCTTGATGCCCGTAGCACAGTGGTTATGGTGCCAGCCACGTACACCAAAGTTGATGGGTTCAAACCCAACCTGGGCCAGCCAAAAAAAAAAAAACAACAACAATGACAACTGCAACAAAAATAGCCAGGCATTGTGGCAGGCACTTGTAGTCCCAGCTTCTTGGGAATTGAGGCAAGAGAATTGCTTAAAGCCAAGAGTTGGAGGTTGCTGTGATGTGATGCCATGGCACTCTACCAAGAGCAACATAGTGAGACTATCTCAAAAAAAAAAAAAAAATCTGAGTATCCTAGCTACTTGGGACATTTCTGGAGCTTACTATTGACTAAGGAATAGAAAAAGATAGATAATAGCAAACTTGTAAAGGAAAATAATTCATAGTAAATAAAATAACAAGTGCAGTAAGAGGAAAGGATATTAAAACAACAAGATGAGTGAGGTGAACGTAACTGCAGGAAGAAAATGGCTTTCTTTGATTCAGGCAATATAGCTCATTCAAGTAAATTGAAGAAAATTGCAGATTTAGTCAGTCATTCCACAAACGTATCAAAAATATTTTTCATATTCTCTTTCAACTGGGGCATCATAAGGGTCTATCAGATATAGACACAGTTTTATGCGCTCAAATATATTTAAGCAGATAAAATCACATCAAATAGCCTAGTGTTTCAAAATGTGCATTAAATATATGGTGCACTTTTCAGAACAGGCACTGAAAATAGTCAACTGTATTTGAACATCAAAATAATTTCAACCACTGCATAAAACTAAAGCCGAAGTAACATAAAAAAGAATTGTCTCTCTAGAATAGAACATAAAGATTGTATCTTTTGAATGTTGATGCTACAGTGATAGAAACACTAATTAGTAAATAATGTTTTAAAGACAATATGTGCGTATATTAAGTAACAATTTTTTGCTGAACTTTTTTCTTTTGATTGTATGTTCAAAGATGCACCATTTCGAGGAGATTACTGTGTGCATATAAGTTATTTAAATGATCACTATGTGACCAATAGCTTTTTCCCAAAACACACGCAGTAGTAGCCATAAAAATAGGCGACTCTCTTTTTTCACAGTCTGCACTGACTTGTTCGGAATGTGTCTGTCTGACAGATTTGTGTACCTGTGTCTGTGGTTTTACCACAATGTCCAGTTGAATTCAAAGAAGTTTATCAAATCCTACTCTTTACAAGTTCCTGTGGGGCCGTGTGGGCAGGATTTTACTTACATCCTCAGCACTCACGGACTGATGAGGAAACAGATGTGGGCAGAAAGGATCACAGGGAGTGTGGGGGGTCGGGGATCCCAGGTTCTATTACTTGGGTGGGGTAGAGAGTCCAACCAAGGCAGGAGAGTGGGGCGGTGCCTGTGGCTCAAAGGAGTAGGGCGCCAGCCCCATATGCCGGAAGTGGCGGGTTCAAACCCAGCCCTGGCCAAAAACTGCAAAAAAAAAAAAAGTAAAAATAAATGGAAACTGGAAACTAAACGGGAGCAGCACAGGCAGTTTGAACAGAGAACAGACTCGCACAAGTGTCAGAGTAACGAAGAGAGATTTTATTTAGGAAGAACAAAGAGGAAGTTTAGAGAACTTCCAAAGAGAGCAGGAAGTGGGTCCCTCTCCTGGGGGTGAGAAGGCGAGAGAGACAGGCAAGCAAAGGCTAGCAGGGGTATAAAGGTCTTTGTTGTGAGACATAGATGCCGACTTTAACTAATTAAGCAAAGGAAAGTTTTGTTTAAAAAAAAAAATGGGCGGCACCCATAGCTCAGTGGGTAGGGCGCTGGCCACATACACTGAGGCTGGGGGGTTCAAGCCCTTCCTGGGCCTGTTAAACAACAATGACAATAGCAACAACAACAACAAAAAGTAGCTGGGTATTGTGGGTGCCTGTGGTCCCAGCTACTTGGGAGACTGAGGCAAGAAAATTGCTTAAGCCCAAGAGTTTGAGGTTGCTGTGAGCTGTGACATCAAGTCACTCAACCCAGGGCAACATTATTTATCTGTCTCAAATAAATAAATAAATAAATAAATAAATAAATAAATAAATAAATAAATAAGTAACAATTGCTGGAGGCTAAGCTTTCAGAAACTGGCCTGACCAGAAACATGACACTGTCCACACTACCACTACCAACCCCAGCATTATGTCAGCTTCAGGAACTTTCTCCTGCTGATAAGGCTTCCCTGCCAGTACCTAGAAGGAAAATGAACTCTGGGAAAGGGCCTTTACTCCCATTTCTGAGTCACATGAGTCTCCTGGTAAAGTCTAGATCACATGACTGTGTTCTGGGCACACAAGAGGCTCTACCTAGTGGCCATGTGGGCGCCCCAGACTAGGCACAGATGCTTCAAAAGAAATAGGAAAAAAAACCTGACAATGGTTCCTTCACCTTCAGAATAAGCACACTTATTCAACCTTGTTTATTCAGTGGTTACTATTCAGCACATATACGCCAGGCCCAGTCGCCTTCCTGTTCCATACATCACCTTGTATTGTCCTTCTTTACACGCCCCTTTCAGCAATCCAGCCCTGTCACCACTAGTTTCCGTTAAAGAGGAAGTTTTTCAAAGGCCAAGACTTTGTCATGATAACTGACACACTGCCAGGTACTCAGTAAATATTTATTATTGAATAAATTTATACAGTATTATATAAATTAAAGAATACAAGAAAGACAGGGAAAAGCACCATTGAAGATGTGATATTCTAGTTTAACCTCAAAGGACAATTTTAAAAAAGGAAAAGAAGAAAGTGCCAGACAAAGGGAACAGTGAGCAAAGGCCTGGGAAGAGCAAAAAGTGTACATTTTGGAAAAGTCTGCAGTTGAATTGGTTGGAATAGAGCAACAGTTCATCTTCTAGAGAGAAGAGACCCAGGCTTGTCACCAATCCTACTTAATTGTAGCAGGAGAGACGGGCACACAGGACATTGTTAGAACTTGCTTGTAATTCTGAAGAACATTCCTGGGTAAGAAACATTGTTTATAAATCATGTGGAGAGGAAAAGATGAGGAAGACATGTGGCAAGCAAGCAAAGTCGTGAGAAGCTTATTGTTGGCTCTCCCTATCCCTTAATGCCCTCACTTTCCTAACTACTTGCCTCACCACTTCCCCTTATTCCTATATCCTGCTCCCTAGGGCCCGTGGGTAGATGGGCTACAGCGATCCTCCTGACTGAGAGGGACTCTTTGTCAGGCCTCCGTTCTGCTTCTTTAGTTCTGTCAGCACACACTGCCTGAGAGCCCAGCACATGCAGGCCAGGGTGCTCTCCACAGACCCCCAATGAATGAAGTCATCCCTTCCTCAAGGATCTCATAAGCATTTGCATTTGAACATCTAAGAATATACATCAAATGCTTTTAAGAACTAAAAAAGAATTGCCAATGGCACCAAAACCAGGAAATATCTTGAAGCAAATGAACGTGTCCTCAATTCCTAAAACACCCCCACTTCAAAGTCTGTCTGTTCTAAAATTGTTCCAGTAAACTTCCAATTTCCTACATGTTGAAATTGCAGCTGGATATGCTAAATTCATCTATAGGTATCTGTGGTTCTTTTTCAGTGGAGACTTTGTTTAAATGAGAAGAAATGATGGAAGAAAGAGTATTTGAATAATGGGAGAGAGAATTCCAAGAAATTCTCCTTCCAGAAAATGATTTTCTCCCTAAAGAGACAAAACTTCACCTCTTCCAACTCATTGCATGCATTTTGTGAAGGGTGTTGGTGGAGGTGACACACTGCAGGAGGGTCCAAAAGTTGAACAAATGCACATGATCCCCCCAAATGGGCCAAGAGTAGAGCCTGACATTAGTGACCAAAGGCTCCTGGGAGAAGGAGAGACATCCTGGAGAGGGAAAGACCTCAGAAGGAGGGGCAAGAGGAGAACATTAGAGGAACACTGGCTCAGTAAGAGGCAGCCTCGGCTGTGGCTTGTCCAGGAGAGCATACTGCTGGCCACAGGTGGGCTGGAGGCATCATTTAGGCCCATTCTTTGTCTGCCTTGGTAGCACTGACATAGCCTGGCCCCTACCCACCTCTCTACTGTATCTGTGTCTGCTCCTCAACTCCTATAATTCATGCCCTAATAACAGCTAACTGCCATCCAGGCCTTCCTGTCTCCCAACTGCATGGCACCATCTCAGACACCTGCACCTGAAGCTGCTCCCTGTTCCACATCCTCCAGCACCTGGCCCAGTGATTTTCTCCAGAAGGCCCTCTCTGCCCTCTTTGTTGGTGCTATCACATCTTCCCCACTATGTCCTCAGCAAGACAATTTCACCCATCCTCTGCATCCTTTGAAATCCAGACCCTTGCTTTCTCATGTTTGAATCCTCAAAAGTCAGTGTGCTGGTTGGCAGAAAGAAGGTGATCAGTAGGTTGTTGAGCTGAATGGGATGCTCTGTATCTGTGAATTTACCATCTTGGGTACTATGGAAGTTTCATCATCCTCCCTGGACAGACTTGAGAGTCAGAATCCCCAAGTATAGAGAATTTGGAATAAGCTATGGAAATAGCCAAAGAAAAAGACATACGTTTGGAGGCAAAGAAAAGAATTCAACAAAATGTAAGTCTGAGAAATATTAAGATGGAACCTTTAAAAAGGTTGTGTTACATGACTCCATGAAGTATTTTTATAATAGCATTCCAGCAGATCATGAGATGTGGGTGGTGCTATAGGGAAGTTCTGGAAGTGTCTGTTATTTACCCTGGTTATCTCATTTAAGGCACATGGGAGGCACTTGCCAAAGAGACACACTCATTTGATAAATTCTATATCTGATTCAATATAAGGCTTTAATATGTATATATATATATATATATATATATATGAGTTGACAGTTAAGTTTTGGAACTCATCCTAAACAAAGTACCATATACTCACTGCTGAATATCACTATGGTCACCTTCAGGGTACCCCTCTTGGGAAGCTATGCACCAATATCAGCACTAGTCCACCCTTCAAAGCAATTTTGGAACTTTTTTCTGGAATGGTCATCAAAGCTGTCATCCTATTATCCTAGATGTCCTGAATGTCATCAAAATGTCTTCCTTTCAATATTTTCTTTACCTTTAGATAAAGAAAAAAGTCATTGTGGGCCAGATCAGGTGAGTGAGAGAGGTGTGTTCCAATACAGTTGTTTGTTTACTGGCTAAAAACTCCCTCACAGACAGTGCCATGTGAGCTGGTCCATTGTCATGATGTAAGTAAGAGCAATGAGTTGTTGGGCAAGATTTTCACTTAAGAGTTTCCTGTTTCTCTATCAATGGTTACTTGCTCTGTTGTTCTTCTCACAGTCAGTCAACGATTTTGATACACAATTCAATGAATTTTTGCAATGTTTTGTCAGTTCTGCTCCTTACTTGCTGCCCTGACCTCCCTTTGTCAGAGACACTTTTCCTCCACTCGGAAAAATGATTCATCCATTTCCACACTACCATTTTCTTCATCCAATTATCTTCATAAACTCAAATCAATGGGTCCCTGATCTCACTTCCACTCTTGCCAAGTTTAACAGAAATTTTGGAATGTTTGTTTGTTGCTCTAATTCAAGCTCCCACATTCTCATGATAGCACACAAAAACACACAATGATAAATACTGCCACAGTTCAACATGAACACAATTGTGAAACACAGATATACCAAGGTTACGAAACCTTACTGAGTTGTTTGTACAGTGTTGCCAAGTACCTGCACAGTAGCAACTTCAGGAACTTAATTGTAAACCACAACACACATATACATGTGGGTATATGTGAATATATAATGTGTTGTGTACACAGGGAGCTAATTTAATGCTGTTAATTTTGTGATACAGACTCTATTCTTCCCAAGTGATACTATTAGTACAGCCACTCAAATCAGAGGCCAGAAGTAGTTAACCATCATTGTCTATATGGGCAGTGCAAGAAACATGGCCCATTTCATGAACATAAAAGACATTCTTGGAAAACAGGAAATCCTGGGAAAACAGGGTAGGCCTAATTCTTGCTAAGGACACAGCAGGGCTCCTCCTTGAAGGACAATAGTGCGGAGGGATGGAGGACGGTGGAGGAGGGAGTTAGGTGGGATGGAGGAAAACCCATCATACTTCCAGAAACGTGGGCTGCAGCCTCACCTGTCTGCTGACTGGCCGTCTCTTGGCCTTGCAGGGCATCAATTTCCTCGAACTAAAAAATAATGCAGATGGATGAAATGATCACTTACAGCCCTTCCCCCTGCGGTTCTAAACCACTCCAGATGCAGGATCCAGGAGGTTCTAGGGAGTTGACCCGGCTGACCCGCCCCTCCGCCCTCGGAACCCCCCCACCCCCACCCCTAGCTCTGCGCCCGCGCGCCCGCGGTCACGTGACCCCAGGGCCGCGGGGCCGCGCCCGAGCCGCCATGTCGGCGCCGCCGCGAGAGCGCAGCCCCCGGCCTGGGGCCGGCGCCCGGTTCTTCTGCACCGCGGGCCGTGGCCTGGAGCCCTTCCTGATGCGCGAGGTGCGGGCGCGGGTGGCGGCCACGCAGGTGAGTGGCCGGGCCGCGGGCCGGGGAGGGCGGCGGACTCGGGAGCGCGGGTCCCTCCTTCCCCGCTCGTCAGTCCTGTCACCGCGCAGAGCCGAGGCTCAAGTTTTAAAACGCGAAGCGTCGAGGCAGGGTGTTTCCTGGATTCGCTGGGCCAGTGAGTAGCTCCGGGGATTAGACCTGTCGGAGTTAGACCGTATCCTTGGGTCCTTTGAAGGCAAACCTGAGCTTGCAGTTCAGTTGCCGGACTAACTTCCTTGACAGTGACGGTCTTGGCCTCAGCGTCGTTGTGAGGATTAATGATACAGAGTATATAAGGCGCACTTGACACCGAGGGAACAGTAGCAAAAAAGGGATACACGCTCGCAGGCCTCGCCGAGACCCGTTGTTAGTTTCTATGAGATGAACACGGTTTTAAACGTCAGTGTTGGTTTTAGTACTTGTGAGCTGGTTCCTTGAAAGCAGAGGAGAAAAGATGTAATAGAAAGATGTATATACGAGTTTGTGCAGTGACAGGTGAGAATTATGAACAATGTCAGTCTTACCAGACCACCTGCCATTTGTGTTTTGGGGGTCACAGAGTTTAATAGAGTGTGACTGTAGCTAATACAGAGTGTGAATATAGCTATATAAAAAAAACAGCAGTATGTAACAGTAATTGCTGACACTTATTAAGCATTTGATGTGTGTCAGGGACATGTTCTTAGGTCCTAACCTGATTTATTTTTTCAAAAAAGAAAGAAAAAAGAAAAGTAAAACGGTTTTTATTTGTTGTAATTTTCACCAAAACCAAATGAGATGGGCGTTCCACGTTTAACAGTTAAGGAAAATGAAGCGCAGGTAAGTCAAATAATTTATTGAAGTCATCCTACTAGAAAATTAATTAAATGCCAAGAGATTTGGGGATTTCCATATTCTGCTTTTGTATGTCTTAAGTGTAGATAGATATCCCTGGGAATGGAACCTGAACAAATAACCTCTCAAATTCCATGCCAGTTGTTCTAATATAAAGTGAACTCTCAGAGTTACAGCAGTTCTGAGATAATAACAGCTAACATTTAATAAGCACTTAAAATGTAAGACACTTTGTGTACATGTTACGATTTAATCCTCAAATGACTTTTACCTCCATCTTACAAAGAAATAAAGAGAAAGCTTATGGTAACTGGTAGAACTGGGACTTACAGCTCAATCTTTTAAGTTTGAAAGCCCCATGCACTTTACCATTCAGCCAAATTGCAGTGGGAAACTGTCCTGGACTGTAAGGTGTAGGTTATTTCTGGAACACCATGGTAAAGACTGTGTATGGGTTTCACAATCAAAGACCTGTGTTCAAATATTATATCTTCCTTTAATAGATTTCTAACTTTTGGCAAATTACTCAAATTTCTGAGCCTCACTTTCCTTGGATGTAGAAATGATAAATAGAAATAATAAAATATAATACAATAGAAGTGATAAATATCTACTTTAAAGGATTAATACAATCCTTGAAACAAAGATAAATAGCACAGGTGCCTGGCAGATCTGGCAGATAGTCAGTACTCAGTGTTATGAGTGCACAGGACTGCTTATGACATTGTTGCAAAACTAATTATTAATTAGTTTTTAGTTAATTTATATTTTAGTGAATATTCTAAAATCTGAATTTATAAAACAAATTAATTCAGAAGTGATTGTTTACTTTTAGAAAGTAATCATGCTGTTTTAATCAGTGTTTTTTAAATTGTAATAAACATAAGAATCAGTGGGAGAGCTTTCTGGAAATGTGTCTTTCTGGGTCCCAGCTCCAAAAGGTTTTCTTTTCAGTAAGGCTGCTGGTAAGCCCATTTTAACATGAACACTCTCCCCCTCACAGGTGACTTTCATGTGGGTACTTCTTCCAACAGGCCGCTTGCAAAATTTCCTATGTACTCTTTTTAGCTCTTTATGATGGAGAATTTCTGACATATTCAAAAGTATACAGAATAGTGTGATGAATCGTATGTATTCATTAACCAGCTGCAGCAAACATCAACCCATGGTGAAATATATACCATTGTACCTCTTTTTACTCCCCACCCATGTTGTTTTTAAGCAAATCACATAAATTATTTGCTCTATATGTTTGCCTATGTATCTCTAAAATATAAGGACTTTTTAATAGCATTATATATGTACTATGACATAAAAGAGGTAATACATATAAAGGCTCCCAAAAATGTAAGCCACAATGCCGTTATCACATCTAAAAATAATTTTTCATCAAATATCTGGTCAGTGTTCAAATTTGAACTTGTCTCATGATGTCATTTTTGACATGTATTTCAATCAAGATTCAAGTAAGGCCCACACACTGTTTGGCTGATATTCTTTTAAGTCACTTAATCTTTAGATTTCCATTCCATTTTTCTTGCTTTCTTCTTGCAATTTATATGTTGAAGAACCTGGGTTGTTAGTCCAACAGCTTCCTGTGGCAATGGAAATGTTCTTCTATAACTCCCTGTAGAGCAGGAGTCAGCAAACATTTTCCACAGAAATATTTCCATAGCAAATATTTCAGGCTTTATGAATCACATATGGTTTCTGTTACATATTCTTCCTTGTTTTTTTGACATACCTTAAAAAATGTGAAAGGTGTTCTAAGTTTACCAGGCCTTGTGTTATGACCTCTGGTCAATGCTGTGTTATCCAAAGGGGTGTAACCACTAGCCACAGTGGCTATTTACATTGCATAATTAAGATAAGAATCACTAGCTCAGGTACATTAGTTATGTTTCAGGTACTGGAAGCTACACACGCTGACTCGGCACAGGCTGTAACACATTTCCATTCCCTTAGGAAGTTGTGGGTCAGCACTGATCAAGTTCCCCTTCATCTGGATCTTGCCAATTGCATCTCCATAGTGTAGTTTTATATGTTCCTCTATCTGTATTTCCTGCAAATTGGAATCTTGTAAGTTACATCTAGAGCTTAGTCAGATTCAGATTTGATTCCCTCAAACAGTAGGACAAACTTCTTTATAGGTTCCTGGGTATTTTTAAATATTTACCTGCATGCACACATATTTATTAGACTACTTTGAAGAAAGAAGTATACTGGGAAAAATTACGCTTTACTTTATAACAATGTTTAATTAAATACTGTTATTTATTGTAAGACTAATAGGGGAACAGTTATTTTAGGGTAAAATTGAATGTTGTTAGAGGCCAGCTAACCAGGGAAGTCCTGTCAATTGATACATCTGTCTTTATAAACCCACATAAAAAAGATTATCATGAACCCAATTCCTAACTGGACCACTTATTTTTTTTGCTTTTTAATGGTATCAGGATGGTAGTGTGTAGTGGGATTGAGCTAAGAAGATAGTCAAGTTATTTCATAGTTATTTTCATTCAATGGAATAATTGTATAAGGTTACCTTTTTCAAGATTTTCCACAATGCTCTTTTAAAAAATTAAAACATTTTTGAATTCTGTCTTCTAAAATGAACCGAAACAAACTCATATGCCACCTTAACTCATCACTTAGCACTTTCAAATTAGTTCTGAAACTAAATGGCATCTATAGAATTAGAGCTTTGATATCTCCTTGCATTACTATACGTTTCTGCATAGATTTAAACTTTTAATCTTTGTGTTAAACTTGAATCCATGGGAATTTTAAACGAAATGAAAAAATGCCAAGTGCTTAAGTATACTATCAGGTAATAGGTAATAGAGCTGTTTTTACATTAATAAAGGCTGTTATTTCATCTTTGCAGGTGTTAGACACAAAACCTGCTGGTTTTAGACACTTGATCATGATTTAATTCCAATTGGAAAAAAACAGACAGTATATGCAAATAAACTTTCAAAGAACAAACACTAACATAAAATATTCTAAAACACCACATTTCCTCCTAAGTAATGTAACTTAATATGACCAATGTAAGCCATAAACTGAAGGAAAAGGGAGGTAATGTCTTCAGCAGTTTTTGAAATCATAAGCACCAAAATTCATACTTTGTGCTACTTTAAGATACACTACCTATCTATACAAAGTGCATTCACATGTATGATTATTTGATTCTTACAGTGACTTTTGTATTTTACAAATTAATAAACTACATTAAGTCCTCACTTAAGTCCTCATCAATAAATTCTTGAAAACTGACTTTAAAACAATTATTTACCCACCTAAATCCAGTTGGGGATTGTGGGTGGCCAGAGCCTGTCCCACAGCATTTTCTTTTCATAAAAAAGATCTTTCTACAATTAAGTAACTATAAATTAGATCACTGACTACTTAGGTTAAATCACTAGCCTAGATGTTTATATCAGTGTACTTGTTTATAGGACTTGAAACTTATAACCATACATTTTCAGCAAAATATTTAGTTCAATTCCCATAGAATCTTGGCAAGCTATGTCATGTCTGTTTGGTTGGTCTGTGATGGCTTTAATATCAAATATATTCTATATGTCAGGTAATAGCCTGAATTTCTAAGAATTTACTTTTTAAAACTTTGTTTTCAAGTTCAAAGGATTGTGAGGTATATACTTGAGTTTCAGGAAAATGCTACCTATATAATAAGAAAGAAATCTCGACAATGTTAAGTTTTTTTTTTTTTGTTTTGTTTTGTTTTGTTTTGTTTTTGTTACTTCACTAACCCCATTGATTTCTAAACACCCTTCTCATTTCTCACTTCCTCCCAGAATGTCCTCTTTTGTTCATCTGTCTTGGTCAGCTACATTACTGATACCTAGGCTATTTGGGTTTTCATTGGAGCCAATCAGGATCTTCCTCAGCAGAGATTCTCATTCATCAACCTGGACTAGTAACCCAGAAATTACCATCTCAAGGGCTTAATTAGACCATGTCAGGTCTGAAACAAACTAAAACTCTCTTGGGGTTCAAGTTCCCACGAATGGTAGAGGCCTAAACACATAGGATACTCCAAATTCCCTGGTGCCTTAGCACTAGGAGAACCATTTTGGTCATCCCTTGACACTGTTAAAAAGAGAATTCCAAGGCAATCCACTTCCATTCCACACTTAAAGAGGACTGGGTTGACTCTTAGGATGTTTCGGATTCCATTGGTACTGGGTGCCATTTGTCACACCACTTTGTTTCCTTTATTTGCCTTTCTTGCCTGATTTTCATCACATATCCATCTTGTCTGCAAAGCCTGTTTCTGTTTGATACATCCATCTCGCTTCTATGCATTATCCAGTTCCTTCAGCCAAGTGTCTCATCATTTCTACCCCAGTAACCTATTTCTCCCTTTAGCATCACATTCCACACTCAAGTCTTTTATGCCTCTTCCAAACTGATTTTTTCTGCCAGCTAATTCAGTGCTGTCACAGTTTTCATCAAAAGTCTATAATGATTAACCATTGCCTCTGTGGTATTCAAAATTTCATGACCATTTATCAAGCTGGTCTAGACTATACCGTCCGTCCACCTGACACAGTCAGTCACCGTAAGACAGCAGACGTTGCACGGTTTGCTTCAGCCTGGTTTTCACGCCCACTTGTTGTTTGATTAGGAGTCTCTCTTCCCAGATCTCCCAGGACTCTTCCTCAAATCTTTCAGCAACGTTGGCTTTCATATTCAGGGCTACTGATTGTACCTGCGGCTTGTCAGTGGATTATAGTATTAAAGCTTTAGTTTTCTTTGGGTTTAATTCAAGTTATTATCTTATAAATTTTACATTTTAATTTGAATGTCAGCATGTATCTATTGCAATATTATTTAGGATAAATGCTTCATGCTTCCTGGTACATGTTTAGTCAATACCCACCTTGGTCTAGATACCTAGTTTGTCCTATGCATTATATCTTTCTTTTGCCTATTTTTAACTAATGAGGGAGGTTCAGTAATAATTACTGAGTATTTTGTGTTCTAGCTTTCTAGTGTATATGTATATGTGTGTACTTTACAAGACGTACCATAACATAAGAAAACTATTATCCTGGTTACTGACTACATAACCTTATACAAATTATTTAACGTATCTAATCCTCAGTTTCCAAATCCTCACTCCAAAAACAAGAGTGACAAAATTTACCTTAGAGGATTTTTATAAGGATAAGGGGAAAAATATTTATTCGGACTGCCTAGTACAATGCCTGACAAACAAAGAGATGCTTCAGAAATGGTCAGTTTCATTGTGAATCTAAATTTTCATTGTATCTTAACTGATAAAGGGGAAAAAACAAAGTTTTCACTGACACTGGGCAGTGACATCTGTCTTGTTATCTCTAGGTTGAATATACTTCAGGCAAGGTTTTTTTCACCACTTGTTCTGACTTGAATGTGCTGAAGAAATTAAAATCAGCAGAAAGACTATTTTTGCTTATTAAAAAGGAGTTTCCACTTACTGTTTCTTCTGTAAGTAAAGGTATGAGGTATGCCTGTTGCACATGATCTTATGTTCAACTGTTCTGCTTGATACATACACATACAGCAATTTCACATTTTTAAGATTCAGTGATATATGTGGGATCATTAATTATGTATTTTCTGTATTTCCTGAATATCATCACCTAGTTGTAGTAGAATTTGTCTCTTTGCAACCTGCTGCCTTTCTTAATGAGTTTTTAGTGTCCTAAAGCACACTTCCTTGAGAATAGAATCAGCTACCTTCTGTAAGGATATATATGGTCAGTTGCACTTATTTCAATTTAGAAACATGTAATAACCCCAAAATACATTATTTTAATAGTAAACTAGTGCAGACTTTTACCTTGTAAATTTTAACTGAGTGATAGAATTGGAAAAATAATACATAGTATAATTTTCTATTTCTGGGAACTAGATTTTTTAATAAACTTAATACCCATACTTATGCCCATTTATTAAGCATTAGAACTAAAGTGGGCATAAGAGATTTCTTGTCCATTCCCTAGTTTTATAACTGTGTTGCTGAAATAACTTAAGGATCTTGTTAAAAGCAGCCTTAAGCTTGGGTTTGATTGCTTAATGTGCACAGAGGATCGTGTAATTGTATAGTTTATAAAAACCTATTTCAAGAAAGATTCAAATAGCATAAAATCAAGAACAAGCAGAAAAAATTGTTTTAAAAGAAATCCCAAGCTGTTATACTCTGGAGTCAATATATTACAATTCCTCCCAGTATTCTGCACACTTCTTTAGGAAACTAGAGTAATAATTTTTGGATCATCATGATGGCCCTTCTTAATCAAGAAAAGATTAAATTTTGTGAGCATGGTAGCAGTTACTAAGTTATAAGTGGGTTGTGTATCTGAATTTTAGGATTTCTTTCCTTTTCTTTTTTTTGAAACACAGGGTAGCTCTGTCACTGAGACTGAAGTGCTGGAGTGCAGTGGTGTCACCACAGCTCACTGCATTCTTAAACTCTTGGGTTCAAGCAATCCTCCTACTTCAGCCTCCTGTGTAGCTGAGACCACAGGCATGCATCATCACATCCAGCTAATCTTTTATTTTCATTTTTTTAGAGACAGGATCTTGCTGTGTTACCCAGGCTGGTCTCAAACATCTGGCCTCAAATAATCTTTCTACCCCAGCCTCCCAAAATGCTGAGATTGTAGGCACAAGCCAGCGTACCTAGCTCCTGTTCTTTTTTCTTTAAAGTTAACTTTTATAGGCACAGTCGCCATCATTTCAAAGATTGATACACACTTTAGGAATATGCATCTATCAAAGAGATTCATATAGGACAAATGACAGTAATTCTACAAGAACTTCAACATAATTTTAATACTGTATATGCAATGTAAGAATGAATTTTTTCTGTATACCATTCTTATGATAAATGGAAAATAAATTCCAAATGAAAATGAAGTTATATAGCAACTTAATAGAGCTAATTTTAAATAAAGGTAATGGAATTTGGAAATGATGAATGTAGTACGTGGTCTTTAAAGCTTCAACATAGGATAAACTCAAGATTTTACTTATTTAGGAAAAATATTTAATGAAATGCAAAGATTTATAAATGATGACCCAGAATGTTGGTTGAATGCCATTTCAATTTGGAAAAATCTTCTTGAACTTGATGCAAAAAAGGAAGAATTTCCTCAAAACGATGCTAAGTCGCTAAAAAGAAAAACAGGAGAAAATGAAATCATCTCTGCTAAGAAATTAAAAATAGAACAAATGCAACAGAAAGAAGAGAATAGGAAATGCCAGCTGGAAAAACAAATAGAAGGAGAAACTCTAGAGCAAAGAGATTTTATCACTAAAAGAGAAAATTTTCAAGAAGAGGAATTTCAGAGAGATACAGAGAAAGCAATGGTAACTCATGACCAGAACAACTTGACTTTCAGAGTTTCTTGTCGCTGCAGTGGAACTATTGGAAAGGCATTCACTGCCCAGGTATGCTTCCCTCTCAACGTGGGGTCCTGTGTTTTAAAAAATTACTCTTTTGATTTAAAATAAGGGGCAAACCTCCAACAGAACCAATAACTTAGTCCAGACAGATAATCAGGCCTAATCTTAATGTCATTAGCTATCTTTAGAACGCATTTTCCTTTTTTTATTTTACATCAGATGCTTAAGAGGAATGGAATGCCATTCTGTTTAGTGACTTTCTTTTACTTTCTGCTGAAAGTTTCCTTAAACTCATAGATGATGTTGTTTTCATTTGGAAATCCCTGATTTCATAATCTTTGACTTCAGTGGTTTCTCTCCATTTCAGTTCTGTGCTTAATGAGTGGCCACCCTGCTCCAGGCCTATATGTGAGATTGTCATTGGCACCTTGGCTACAGATACACAAAAATATGTGTGAGATCCCAGCACTCCAGGGAAGAGAGAATGTCACACACAGTTAGGGGCAGGGCAGGTAAAAGGCAGCCTTACTGCCTGGACAGTGTAATATTTTAAGGTCAGAACCCTAAATTACCATCTGATAGTCTGATTTCAGTTTCCTATAAGTTACTCGGTTAGTTTTTGCTTATGTGAAAACTTGAAATTTTTTATTTTTACTCTTCTTATCTTTTAACCTGCTACTTTTCCAGGAGGTAGGAAAAGTAATTGGAATTGCTCTTATGAAACAGTTTGGATGGAAAGCAGATTTGAGGAATCCAAATTTAGAGGTAATGAATATTTGTTTTATTTTATATACTCGTAACCTGGTCTTTAAAGACAGTGCCCTCTATTCTTATTTGCTTTTCAGTTTTACTTTACAGTTTTCAAAAGCATGTCTATACGGGTTCCGCAGTTGATTTTCTCCTTAGCAGTAGAATAGTATGGATAATTTTGCTAGTAGTTTTCACTGTGAAAACATCTTAGCCAAACTCCAAAAACAAGAACATTTGAAATGGAGTTGTTTGGTCACAGTAGAAGAAAAAAATATTTATTGTGAGGTTGGTAGCAGAGATGCTCTCTACAATCTCTATAAACCGTGTAAGTCTCTTTAATGAGAAATTCTAGCTCATGTTAAAAAAAAAAAAGAATAACAGTAAAATAAGGGCTACACAAAATTGAAAAGTATGTTAATAGTGGTTATGTCAAGGTTGTGGGATTATAGGCTTTTTTCCTGTATTTACAAAATTAATTTAATAAGGTTACACTTTTTTTTTTTTTTTTTTTTTTTTTTTTTTGAGACAGTCTTACTTTGTTGCCCTTGGAAGAGTGCTATGGCATCATAGCTCACAGCAACCTCAAACTCTTGGGCTCAGCCTCCCAAGTAGCTGGGACTATAGGCACCTGTCACAATGCCTGGCTGTTTTTAGAGATGGAGGTCTTGCTCAGGCTGGTTTCGAACTCCTGAGCTCAGTTGATCCACCTGTTTCGGCCTCCCAGAGTGCTAGGATTACAGGTGGATGTACCATTTTTGATTGAAGAATTAAATTGGCCAAATGGAGTCAGTCCAGATAATTTTTTCTTGATGAAAATTGATTAATATGGGAATAAGTATATTAAAAATAATTTGGGGGTGAAAGGCCTGGGTATTAAATGCTCTTGAGTGTCAGAACAATGGAATATTTTATAAACCTTATCAGACTAGAAAAGTAAGGAAGATTCTAACTTGTAAAATTTTATGAGCTACAAATTACATGAGACATTTAAATCCTCTTCATGGCCTAGTGGGAAAAAGGAAACAAAGAGAGGCAAAAGCTCACCTATAGATAAGAGAGAGACCAAAGGTTGCTCTTATTACCTTCCACATAATCTCTGCCCAAAAGATGGTTTCTTGTACCCTGAAAGCATCTGTAGCTTGTGATACCCCTGTGTGGCCTTGAATCTTGATTGAGGTTAGAATTAGGGTGGATTTAGGAGATCTTCTCTAACCCCAAATGCTGAAAAGTCTGATCCAGTTATGATAGTTTAGAGAATCTCTGGACAGAAAGTTGATCTTGAGTTCTTTATAGCGTGATTCTCTCTGTACAACTTATATCCCAAATTTGCCTTAGAATTTTTCTGTGAAATGTTCTTAAGATTTAACTTGCCTCTGCTTAAGAAAAAAGATTATGGAACATTTTTCTAGATAAGACAAATAAGGCTTTGGAATTTCTTATTAAAATATAGGTCATAAAAGTTCAAAATAAAAATTTTCAATTGTCAGTACTTTAGTAATGCAGCTTCTTACTCGATTCTAATTCCTGTGTTTGTTTTTCAGGTCTTTATACATCTGAATGACATTTACTCTGTGGCAGGGATTCCTGTGTTCAGGTAGATACTGTATTCTGAGCTTTAGGTTTGTCTCCTAGGAGAGTTTGGAAAATTAAAAACCTTATGCTTTTTATTTATAGTATGAAACACTGATGTAGCAGAGGAGGCTAAGGGCAAAGCATCTGAGTTCTTTCTCTGCTTAAGCCAGTAAAGTGTTTCCATGGAGCTTAGGAGATACAAGTTGAACTGACCAGTTAGAGCTGTGAAATATTAGATCACAGTAATTCAGTGATTACAGTACTGATACTGAAAATTGTATCTTATATTTCTATTAGACATACAAACCTAGGTTTAAGTTGGAACTTTTAGTCTATTGACATCTTAAAGTTTTAATTAATATAGAAAATATGGCACAATTTTTTAAATTCAGTTTGAACGTTCTCCAGACTTCATTGCGTTATTCTTTTATTGCTGTGAGGTTATGACTAGTTTTTAAAATCTTCAGGCATCTCCCTAGTCATGCAGAGTACTAAATAATAAATGTGTATGATTTTTTTCTTTATTCAGAAATATTTATTAAACTCATTGATGAGTGCTTTTTCTAGATGCTTTGGGGACAAAGAGCTAGTTCAGGGGTGGCGAACAAGTTCGACTACGCGCTCAGAGATCGCTCCTCAGAGGTCCCTTCTCAGAAGCAGCATAACAAAATCCAAACTTGGCAAAGAGCCACAGTATACAAAATAATGATAAGAGGCAAAGAGCCGAAATTCATTTTGGCCGGGAGCCGCATGCGGCTCTAGCCGCGTGTTCACCACCCCTGCATGCCATTATGAGATTCAATGCATTGATGATTTGTACAAATTGGAGTGCTAATCCTACTAATCAATGTAGCCTTCACCTCATTTACCCAATTACAGCGTGAAGACATTTGTGTTCTTATCTTAGTGTGACCCCTTACCTTAGTGTGACCCCTTAGTGTGCACCCTGGCTGCAGCCGGTCCTTACACTCCTGCCGAGTTCCCGCTGACAGTCTGGTAGCTGCGTCCTTACTGTCACCTGACTTTCAGGCGGCTCTAAAGCTCCCCACCCACCTGACTCTGCCCCTGTGTTTTCAGATTCCAGACGTAGAAGTCTTATTACTCCTATAAATAAATCATGAAATAAAAGAACAGGAAAGAAAGTTCTTACAGCCCAGGTTACCAATCCCAGTCCGTGGATATGCTTTAGGTTAGCCCATGTGGTGCTCTGAAAATTTTCATCATAAAGTCTGCACAGAAAGAGACAGATATTTTACATTAGCAGATAGGTTTCCGTTTCCTTTTCCTTTTGGGAAAAGTTCTAGGACCCTGCCCCACTGCATTTCTTGGTGGTCAATAGCTGTGGGAATGGGGCGTGTGGGGTTCAGGTGGCCAAAATGCCTAGTATGATTTCTTTGGGCATTTGTATTAATGGCCTGTCCTCTGTAAGCACCTAAATTTGAAATTCTTTATCTTGAATTACTTTTTTTTATCAGTGAAGAAAGTGATCCTCAGAGAGAGAGAATCGTGTAACAGCTGGGTTGTCTGCTTCAGCGGCCACTGGTGCCGTGTAGTGTAACTGAGGGACTGTCTCTTACATTTTCTTGAATTCTAATTAATTTAAATTTAAAATTTTAAGCCATCACACAACTTTATTTCAGCAGGCCTACATTTTGACTCGTGTGTCATGTAAGACATTGGTGTGTAACTTGCACTTCCCACTCTTAAAAAATGTGTCTAATGGAAGTTTAAAGATTGCGCACAATTCAGAATGTATTTTTCTTGGGCAGCACTGATCTAACACAAGCCAAGTTTTGTAAGTTGGTGACAGGTTGGGATTTTTTTTTTTTTTTAATTTCAGACTACGAGGGTACATGGTCTGCATTTGTGGGGTAAAGTTGAGTTACGGTTATGTCCTTCACTGAGGAGGCTTACCATATACCCGTGCTTTGTAGCCATAGGCTGGGAACTGACCGAGCCCATCCTCCTCCCTCTTGTTGAATTTCTGAGAGTTTTTCTCCCATTCGGGCTATACTTTTTAATCTGCTAGTTTTAATTTAGTATGGTATATGGGATGCTTGTTGTTTTCCACTCTTACGATACTTAACCTAAGAGAGTGCTCCGTAAATCCTTCCAAGTTGTTACAAAAGACAGACAATCTGCATCTCTTTTCATGGCTGAATAGTATTCCATGATGTACATACAACACACTTTATCAGTCCATTCATGCGTTGAAGAGTGCTTGGCTTGATCAACCATTATGAATTGAGCTGCTATGAATATTCAAGTGTCAAGGTCCTTATGATAAATGACTTTCTTTTGGGTAGATACCTAGTAATGGGATTACAACTTCTAGATCTTTGAGGACTCTACATACTTCTTTCTGTAAAAGCTGTACTAGTTTGCAGTCCCACCAAGAGCGTGTGAGTTTCCCCTCTCCACACCCACGCTAGCCTCTCCTGCCTTGGTACCTTTTGATGTGGACCATTCTCACTGGTGGTAGGTGTAATCTCAAAGTGGTTTTGATTTGCATTTCTCTGGCGATTAGGGACGATGAGCACTTTTTCACCTGTTTTTTTGCCTATTCCTCTGTTCTCGTGAGAACAATTCTGTTCACATCTCTTGGCCGGTTTTTAATGAGATTGTTTTTGGTCTTTGTTGTTGATTTGGTTGAGTTCTTTGTAGATTGTGGTTATTAGCCCTTCATCAGATTTATAGTATGCAAATGTCTTCTCCCATCCTGAAGGTTGTCTGTTTGTTTTATTGATGTGGACTTAGCTGTGCAGGAGAACAGCTGACTCAGCCCCCTTTGACGTGATTGAGTCCTGTTGGTTTATTTTTGTTGTTGCTTCAGTTGCCAATGGGATCTGCTTAATAAATTCCTTTCTGAGGCCAGTAAGATTAAGAGATTTTATAGTTTTATGTCTTAAATTTAAACCTTTTATACACTGTATGTTAATTTATTTTTTATTATTTTTTTTTATTAAATCATAGCTGTGCACATCGATATGATCATGGGGCATCATACACTAGTTTCATAAACCGTTTGACACATTATGTTGGCGTGGATGCAGAGAAAAGGGAACACTTTTACACTGCTGGTGGGAATGCAAATTATTACATTCATTCTGGAAAGATATATGGAGAACACTTAGAGATCTAAAAATAGAACTGCCATTCAATCCTATAATTCCTCTACTGGGCATATACCCAGAAGACCAAAAATCACATCA
>CAUYPK010059540.1:0-27259 GCA_963574355.1 Loris lydekkerianus
TCAATTTCCTCACAATAGGACTCTGCTGTGATGGTTTGGCCTGGTTGCAGAAAGTTATAGTGAATCACATCAGCCACTGACCACCATACAGTAACCATGATCTTTTTTTGGTGGGGTTTCGCCTTTGGGAAGTGCCTGGGTGACTCACTGGTGTTCAACCACTGTCCTGAACTTTTCCTATTGTCATAGAGAATCCACTTTTCATCACATGTGGTGATCCAATCCAAAAAAGGATCATTTTGGTTGCGCAAACGCAATGAAGAACAAACCTCGAAACGTGACAATTTCTGCCGATCATTTAAATCGTGGGGCACCCACTTTTCAAGCTTTTTGACCTTTCCAATACATTTCAAACCATCAAAAACCACATGGGAGCTGACACCCTGTTCTTCCGCCATCCCACACACCATTTGTGATGGGTCTCCACCAGGGTCCTCAAATCCTCGTCCTGGATTACTCTAGATCGACCACTTCGGGGCTCACCTTCGAGGCTAAAATTTCTGGAACGAAATTTTGCAAACCAACGTCGAACAGTGAATTCATTAACAGTATCATTGCCAAATGCCTGGTTAATTTTTCAGACTGTTTCGGCAGCGCTTTGGTTCAATTTGAATTTGTAGAGAAAAATTGGCCAAAAATCGCTTAATGACATCATATAGTAATAGGCTGAAAAGAATAAAAAAAATTAAAAGTAGAAAAAAATGAACAGCATCAATGTATAGAGTACAGAATTCTCCATCTATCAGTATATACCACAATACAGTAGAATAAATATTTATTGAGATATGGAGCTACAAAAACACATGACATTAAAACGGACAAAACCTTTGAAACAGCCTAATAATACTACAGTGATGCTGACTGAGCTGGCGCATGCTGTCCGTAGTCCTGCTGCCATGTTCCCGATGCCCCACCCTGCATGCTGTCTCCCTCTTTCCCTCTCTCCTGCCCTCTCCAGCCATGATAAGCTTGGGGTGGGCAGCCAGTCCAATGCGTGGATGCCATGCACACTCTGTCTGGGCCTTGAGCACTTGATCTTGGCTCTACATTCCTCACTTGGCTAACACATGTATATTGTGAGGTCTCTTAGAAGAAAGACAACTTAGTGGTTCCAGCGACTCCGGAGGCTAAGGTAGGAAGATGCCTTGAACCCAAGAGTTAAGAGTCAGCCTGGGCAACATAGCAAGACCACCATCTCTTCTAAAAATAGCAATGAAAATAAAAAGCAAGAAATGATAACTTGGATGTCATTTCTGTTTTTTTTTTTATAGACAGAGTCTCGCTCTGTCACCCTGGGTAGAGTGCAGTGACATCTTTGTAGTTCACTGCAACCTCAAACTCCTGGGCTCAAGTGATCCTCCTGCCAGCCTCCACAGTGCTAGGATTACAGGCAGGAACCACCATGCCTGAATGTCATATTTTTCAAGAAGCCTCTCCTGATCTTCCCTTGGGAAATGAAGCATTTCTTTTGTGTGTTTCTGTTGAATGCTGTATTTTCTTTTTCTGTCAGTAGCTCTTAATGATACATATTTTCTGCTTTGTTCACGGTTCAATTTCCAGCATTCAGCCTAGAGCCAGCCATGCACAGTAAATAAATAATTGTTAAGTGACAGTGGTGACACTAGCACAATAACTGCACTGGGAGGCAAACAACCCATCTTAACTTTGAATCAAACCACTCATCTCATTTTTTTTCCTTACCCTATTGTCTTTTTTCTTATCTGTCCTGTTTTGGTCTCCCTCAGACATTGTCAACCTTACAGAGGACGTGCAGTGGGTCAAAGTCAACGCAGACATGAACGGCTACTACCTCGTGCATTATGCCAGTGATGACTGGGAGGCACTGATGACACAGCTGAGAGTGAACCCTCATGTTCTGAGTGACAAGGACCGAGCCAACCTTATCAACAACATCTTTGAACTTGCAGGGTAGGGTAAACTTGGCTCAGCTTTGTTTTTTGTTTTGTTTTTGTTTTTGTTTTGTTTTTAAAAGTCTGTTGAGGTGAAGAACATTTATGGAAAGTAGTTTGAAAGAACTAGCATGTGTTGGTGCCATTCATTCTGGAAGATCAGGAAAATATAAGACATGCTCTTTGCCTCCAGGGATTTCATGACCTATGTAGAAACATCAGCTACAAACATATTGAACAATTAAGTAATGTAAGATAAGATATTTAATAATAATTTGGAACTAGATACCAAAAAAACACAATATATATTTTTCTGAATAAATTGATAAAGGAGTTTGGTTTTCTCTTATTTCATAAGAGAATTATTTCCAAGCAGCACCTAGTGTCAGCATGAAGTTTCATGCTGACCTGTTGGTTGTGAGGTCGTGTCACTGGCTGGCACTTCCTTGTCTGTGTGCCACTTGGCTTTTTAACCACCTCACATCTTCTTCAATCCCAAAGTCGAAAATAACAGGGACCTCATGTAAAGATACAATATTACCAATTTGGATCAATAATGAACTTAGAAACGCAAGGAAGACTCAAGTGTATTCTGTCTGACCTTGTTGAACCCATTTGGTTAATTTTTTATGAGATGAGCTTCTTATATCATCTCAGCCATCACTACTATTAGTTTTATAAATGGTTAATTTAAATATACTCTATATAAATTCACTTTGCCTTAAGAGTTTGACAAATTCTCATACAACCAACAATTTTTTTTTCTGATTCAGATATTCTCTATGCTATACCCTTTCCCCTGGTAAATATGAGTAATTAACAAATAAATAAAATTAATACTTTTACCTTTTCTCACCCAAGACATTGTAATACTTTAGCTGAGTCAGTAGCAATTTAGAGAAAAATATAAGGCATAAAAATGAGCTTTGTTGAGGTTTAACTTGGTCTTGAAATGCATCTTTTACCTTGGGCCACATAAACTTAATCAAATGCAAGATTTAGTATATAACTCTACGAAATGCTACTCTAAGCTTAAATTTTTGGTCTTCCAGAGTTACCATCAGCTGTAAAATCTTACTATGGGTACTTCCCTGCATATTCACCCTTCTGTTCTTTTATTCATTAGCCTAGGCAGAGTGCCTCTCCAGAAGGCCTTTGATTTGATCGATTATCTTCGAAATGAAAATGATACTGCACCTATCACTGAAGCCCTGTTTCAGACAGGCCTCATCTTTGACCTCCTTGAAAAGCTGGGCCGCATGGATCTGGCCTCAAGGCTTGTGGTAAGGCTGCTCTGCTGCTAGCCCTGCACATCGCTGCCTGTGGCTCCACTCAGCCAGGAATGAGCTAAAGGGCAGCCAGGGTTCTGCTTTCTTTACTTTCTTGGCTGTGAAAACCTTGAATCAGAATGTCATTGGTCACCATGTAGAGCTGATAAAGGCTTAGTATGATATGATCTTGTTTGAATATGAAAATACAGACTTTGACACTCCTGTGAAAATGGGGTGACGGGAAAACATTATTTCTCTGTTCAGTTCCTGTTTTATTTTCATACAATGAATGCTTGACATTTTGAAAGTAGATCTCCTCATTAATTTTTCAGGGATCATTATAAGATGGCAGTCACATTTGTGTTGAGAATATTCTGTGTAGGAGTTCTTGCTGATAACCATCTAATAGATAATGATGCTGGTAGGTGCAGCTTTCTTTGGGACCTCTAAAGGAGTCTCAGTATTGGAGTGTTTCATGTGTCTCAAAACAAGTTGCTTGCTCTAAGATAGTAGATACTTCCAGTTATTAGATACTTCCAGTACTAAACTATTGAATGAATCTTTAAAAACTTGTAAGAGACTGAAAAATTTTTTATTTTATCTAATTCTTTAAATTATAACATTCTGACAAAAGAGTTTGCTTAATAACTAAACAGATTTTTTAGGGCCCCAGGCAAAAGGCAGCTTTCAGAGAAAGAAAGAAAATATTAGACCAGGAATTAGATAAGTTTTGGGGAGTTTGATATCCTACTCACTAGTAAAAAGAAGAGGTTGGATTAAGTAATTTTTTAGAAAAGTCACCCTCTTTCTGCCTCCATTGTTCTACACATCTCTCTCATCACATATGTGATTCTTATTGGGATGTGGGGCAGATGGCCACACGGATCGTGAAGAGCTCCCTCCTCAACAAGTTTCAGATCTGACCCCAAGGAGGTGCCTCAGCAAGATGATTTCTGAGGTCTCTTCTAATGGTTAAGATATTTACAGTAGTAGTGTTTATTTCATAAGGCTTTGCGCTAGCGGGCCTAATACAAAACAGTGCCTGATGTATGAGCTGGCCAGCAGGGGCACTCAGTAAATGCTGAGTGAATGTGTGAGTGACACTCACCACACCATGTAGATTTGAATGCTCACTGCCTCTGCACACCATGCTTAGTGCCTCGTGTGTGTGGATTACCTCGGGTACCATGCAACACAGTGCCAAGACAGGGATTTCTACCTCTACCACATAAATGAGAACACTGGATTACTTTTCCAAAGTCACATATCTAGTAAGTTAAAAGCTGAAATTCAAACCCAGATTAATTTTACTCCAAACCCTGCTCTTCGTCTTACGTTGCCATGTTTTAAATTAGTGTTCTAACAGTGTCATCTTTTCAGCATGCTTTTGTTGGAAAAATTGAAGTTTTCTTTCTTGGTATCTTTTTTTTTCTTGTTAATACTGAGATTTTTACATTAAAGTGGTTTGAAAAGCTTATAGATTATGCGTCTCAGGGCTAAAATAATGGAGCTGCATCTAGTTCTCTTGAAAATGAAGTGTCAACTTATGAGATACTTTAATATTTGAAGTGTTAATAACTATATATTTTTACAGTATTTTTGTACCTTTCCAAGAAGTATGCAGATAGCTTACAAGTCTCATTAAGGCAAACTTAGAATCCAATATCAACCCCCTACTGTTAGGATGGTAAAGTGATTGACCATGAGCCAGCCAGACGTCTGGGTATCTACAGTTTAGAGCTAGCATGAACAGCACAGCTATGAACGTTCTTATATGTGTCTTTGGTATGAATTTCTATTGGGCCTATGTCCAGAAATGGAATTAAATGAGTTACAACATTGGTATAGCCACTACTGTATTCCCAAATAGTTTCTCAAAGCTGTTCCTTCAGCAGTATGTCAGAGTTCAAGGTGCTCTGTATCCTTACTGATAACTTAATTATTCACAGTAAATCTTTTTCTTTCAGTCATTCAGATGGGTGCATGGTAGTACTGCAATTTTGGCTTTCATTTGCATTTTCCTACTGACTGGTGAAGATGCATTTCTTTTTGATGTGTTTATTGACCACTGGAGATTCTTTGGTGAAATGCTTGAATTTTTTCTTTTTCTATTTAATTGTTTTCATTTTCCTTACTGATTTATAAGAAATCAAATCAACTTCATACATTCTAGATACAAATCCTTTGTTACATTTACAAATTACCTTCTCCCACTCTGTCTTGCTTTTTTCATCTTAATGATATTGTTTGATTAATATAAGTTCTTGATTTTAATGTATATAAAATATTTGTCTATCCTAAGATATCCTGTGTTGTCTTCTAGAAACTTTACAGTTTTACCTTTTCCTTTAAGATCTGTGATCTATCTGGATTTGATTCTTGTGCATGGTATCAGGCAGACTCCAAGATTCCTTTTAACAATGTGGTATCCAGTTATCTCAGCAACACTTTATTCTATCATATATGCATATTTTAAATTCTAGACTTATTTTGCAGTAGTATATTAATTTCCTAAGGCTGTCATTACAAAATATCATAAACTTGATGCCTTAAAATAACAGAAATCTGTTCTATTTTAGTTCTGGAGGCTGGAAGTCCCAAAGGAGGAATTGGCAGGGCAGGGTTTGGTCTTCCGAAGAGGGCTGTGCTCTGGGCCCCCAGCTCGGGAGTTGCCAGCAACCCTGCTGCAGACACCACACCCCAGTCCCTGCCTCTGCCAGTGATATCCCTGTGTCTCTGTGTCCAGCTTTCCCTCTCAGGAAGACAGCAGGCACTAAAGTAGGCCCAAATGTAATTCACTGTGTCCTCATCTTAACTTGATGGCATCTACAAAGGCCCTGTCCCCAAATAAGGTCACAATCACAGGTTCTAGGCAGGTATGAAGTTTGGGGGCAGAGGGAAAATTATTCAACCTGGGACACACGGACAAGTTGAGTATGTCTCTCTAACTTTCTCACTATTAAAGGGTGGCGTTGCTTCTGAATATGTCCTGAGAGGAGGCAGAGTGCCTGCCTACATGGAAGCTGCCTACCTGGTTAAATTTCATAATGGTAGAGCTCTTCTTCCCCAACTCGCTCCTTGAACCCTGCTTGGGGATTGGCTCTCAGGAAGCACTTGGAACTTACCCTAAGAGGTCCCTGTTCTAAGAACACAGATGCTAAACTTAGTACAACGAGTTGGACCTTTGGGGAATTTTCCTGTTTGCCCCTGAGTTCCTCTACCTGTCCTGCATCTTCATCCTGGTGGTCTCTGTTTTCTAGGCAGGAATGTGTTTATTGGGAATATTTTTCAGTGTAGGATTCAGGGGACTGATGGACAGAAGTGCAGCAGGCTCCGTGTATGTCTGACATCAGGCTCTTTCAGTGCTTAAATCTATCTTCATACTGTTAGTAAAAAGCCAAGTTAGTTTTACTTCATCAAGAGAGAGAACTTGTCTCTTACAAATTCTATTCTAATGTTAGGGCATCCTGGTAGTGTCAAAACTATGGAACTATAAAATCTGACATGTGTAGTTAGGAATTGGTATAGCAGACATTTCAAGAGTCCTTGGGTACAATGTTTAAACATATTAGTGTTTATGATTGCTGCCTAACCTTTATGTTGTAACCAGGCATTGTGTATCTGTGTTGGTCATTTGTGGTGCAGGCTGCACAGGTATGTGCCATGTCTTGTGATGTGTTCTGTGGTATGGCATTTATAAATGTGTATTTCAAGTGATGCTTTTTAAAGTGCGATGTTCTCACCCTCCCGCGCACAACAGTTCACAGTGTGCAGACACTTCCACGCACTGCGCACAGCCTTTATGCTTTTGTCCTGGAGAAAGATGAAAATCGTAGTGATTCCTTAATGCTACAGTATACACTTAACAATGAGGTTCAGAAGAAACTATAAAAATGGAAAGTTGAAGATGTTAATAAATAATTTTCTTAAGTGTGATAAAGTGTTATAGTTCTGTAGGGAATGTCCTCATTGCTGTGAGTTACGGCATTGTATTTCATTACAAATGAAATCTAGTATGTGCCTGATTCAGCACTCACTGAATCAGCCTTGTTCTTGACTCCAAATGAAATCTAATGATAGTTTCATTACCTGTAACTATCATATGGTTCAGCTAAAACCAGAAAAACACCATTTGCTCACAGAAAATGTGAGCATGTTAAAAGCTGGTGACTGGGTGAACAGCTTCTGGGTACCATTGTGGTATATATATATTTTTTGTAGGATTAAAAATTAATCCTTCTTCTTTGGAAGAAGTAACAAAATATAATCAAATATTTTTCCTTGCAGGCTTCATTTTTTTTTTCTAATATGGTTAGATTAATTTGTTATTGCATCAAATTAGGTGATATGTTAAATATACTGTTAACATTGGATTCAGAAACATTTAAACATTAACTGTCAGTAAAGAAGTATGTTTTTCTCTCATTGCTTTATGGGTTTATAGATTCTGAAGTAAAAGGGTCAAGAAGTTCTAACTTCCTTTCAGCAGTGGTTATAAGTGATACTTTTTGGCAGGACAGCAACTTCTAGCTGAGTACACCCAGCAGAAATGTTCCCTGCTGCACAGAAGTCATTAATTCTTTGAGTTGTGTCATCAGTAGCCCCGGGGCTATAGCAGCCTCTTGTGTCCTTTGTTATTGGGTGGTTCTGCCCCCACCCCTGGCCCCCGTGTGTGGGCTTCCCACAGCAGGTGACATACTGGGTAATATCTGTGGTCCCCCTTTTTTCCTCATTGAGAAAATGTTGGGGAAAAGAGATCTAACTGTCCTAATTTTTTTGATTGCCCTAATTATTACTAATTTATTATAATCTGTTTTGTTTCTCTAGATGAGAGTATTTAAATTACTTCAAAACCAAATCCAACAACAGACATGGACTGACGAGGGCCCCCCCTCGGTGCGGGAGCTGCGGTCAGCCTTGCTGGAATTTGCTTGTGCCCACAACCTGATGGGGTGTTGCACCTATGCCACACAGCTGTTTGATGCCTGGGTGGCCTCCAATGGCACTCACAGGTGAGCTGCCCTCCTCCTCTTCACATCTTAACCTATACCAAATCCAAGGCCTGCTGCTCCTGGGCCACCTATGTTACAATGCTGAGTGTGAATGTGGGTGGACTCTGAGTGTCTGTGTTCTTACACAGGATTGTAGTAAAATACAGATAACATAAATTTCACCACCTTAAACCTTCTTTAGAATACAGTTCAGTAGTGTTAAATATATTCACGTTGTTGTGCATGAACAGTCTCAAGAATTTTTTCATCTAGCAAAATTGAAACTCTGTAGCCGTTAAACAACTTCCCACCTCCTCTTCCCTCCAGTCACTAGCAGCCACTATTCTATTTTCTGTTTTTTTGTGTTTAACTAACCAGATACCTCATATAAGTGAAATCATGTATTTGTCTCTTTGTGACTGTTTTATTAGCATAATATCTTCCAAAGTTCATCTATACAGTGTCATGTGTCAGAATGTCCTTCCTTTTGAAGGCTGAATGATATTCCATGGTTTGTATGTACTACATTTTATTTACTTATTTATTCATGGGCAGGCCTTTGAGTTGCTTCCACATTTTGACTATTGTGAATGATGCTCCCATAAATGTGGGTGTGCAGGCATCTCTCAGAGACCCTGCTTGCTTTTGTTTATATACCTAGTAGTGGTATTGCTAGATCGCATGGCAATTTTATTTTTAATTTTTTGGGGAATACCCTTATTATTTTCCATAATGGCTATACCATTTTACATTCCCACCAATAGTGCACAAACACTCCACTTTCTCTACACCCTTGGCAACACTGATTATTTTCTGGGTTTTTTATAGCAGTCATCCTACTGGGTGTAAGGTGACAAAAACGTCTCTTGTAACTGAGAAATAAGAGAGAGGAGGCAAGTTGTCAGTCAGTGGAAACACTCTGGCGGTGGTTATGCCAGGCTCCTTACTGGGCCCAGTGGAGAGCAGGTTTGAGTATGAGATGCAGAGCTGGGGTGAGGATGGCCTTGTGAGCCTGCTCTGGGATCTTAGTTAGCAAGGGCAGTGAATCATCTCTCCCCTTCTTTTGCACATTGCCCACACTGACTGCTGCATTTCTACCATGGCACTTCCATGCTGGGCTGTTGTGCCTGTGTGCTGCTCTGCACTGTGGTAGCCTGCGGGTGCCTCACAGGCAGAGACTGTGCCCTGTTCCTCTTTCCTCCCCAGCATCCAGCTAGTCGCTTCCCTGACTCTTTTGTTCTTCGTGCCTGTACTACTAGGCTAGCAGCACTCACTGAATCAGCCTTGTTCTTGACTCCAAATTGTATAGTTAAGACTTTTGCAGTTATTACAAATCTGATCCCAGAAGCCCTACCACGGGTCAACTCCTCACCTTGCTCTGAGATCTTTCCTCACTGTTCTCATATCTGACCGACCACCTGTCTTACAGCTTGCCCACTGATGTCATGGCGACTGTGTTCAAAGTGGGAGCCAGGACTGAGAACGGCTGGTCGTTCCTTCTGAGAAAGTACACATCTCTTGGCTCTGAAGCAGAGAAGAACAAAATACTTGAAGCTCTTGCCAGCTCAGAGGATGTACGGAAACTTTACTGGTAGGAAACCACAGCAAGAATATGGTATACAGAGACCAAAAACATAAAAACTCTGCTCTAGGGTAGGACTTACTCCTGTTTGAGATTCCCTTTTCCATTCTTCTGTTACAGGCCAGGACTGAGCTAGCCAGTGGCGAGGGACCCAAGCACTGGGCACCGCCTCATAGAATCAGTTTAGGGGTGGGATGCTCTTTGCCCAACAGAGACTGGGTATATGGGAGTTACGACCTTTCCTCCCTGCTCAGAGGCCACTGTCAGTGCTGTCTCACACAGCTCTACTTGCACTGCGTCCTTTGGTGCTGAGGCCTGGCTTTGGTCAAACTCTCGTTCTGAAAATATAATCACTTTTTGGGCAGTGCCTGTGGCTCAGTGGGTAGGGCACTGGCCCCATATACCGAGAGTAGCAGGTTCGAACCCAGCCCTGACCAGCTGAAAGAGCAGTGGCGACTGTGACAAAAAATAGCCAGGCATTGTGGCAGGTGCCTGTAGTTCCAGCTACTTGGGAGGCAAGGGAATTGCTTAAGCCCAAGAGTTGGAGGTTGCTGTGAGCTGTGATGCCATATTACTCTACTGAGGGTGATAAAGTAAGACTCTATCTCAAAAAAAAAAAAAAAAAAAGGAAGGGAGGGAGGGAGGGGAAATGTAGTCACTTTTTAAATGTAGCTGATGAAGGCCCAGAGTTCACAGGGCAAGAGAAGGGCTACAGAGTGTTCCTGACAGGATGGACAGTGCTGGGGGCAGAGCTGAGCCCTTGCAGACTATCTGGCATGCAGGGCACAGCATTGAAAGTCATACCAAGAAGAGCAGAGGGAGGGTCCTGGGTCCCTGGTTTCTCTTGTATAATTTTTCTCAGATAAATCTTAATAGCATTTCAGAAATGTCCTTAGCATCTGCCCAGATTCACTTTCCAGACTTGTTTTTCAGATTAATATGGGGGTATAGACAACTAGATTAGAATGTTGGCATGTTAGGAAGGTGCCTGTTGTAGTTGTGTCCTGTACCCAGTAGGTGTGCATGTACCCTTATGTTGTGCCCGTTAGGTGGGAGCACACCAATCCCTTTCCCTTTTCCCCTCTTCCTCTTCCAGTACTTTCTTTCTTTTTTTTTTTTTTTTTTTTTTTTTATTATGAAAGTTTATTGTTAGGGTCAGTTCCTATCTACTAGGGAGTACAACTACGTCTCAATATGTGCTATAGTCACTCTAGGGTAATAGCCATTCTGCAAAATAGTTGTACTGGGGCTCTGTTAGGCATAGATCGTAATTAAGTCAGTGGAAAATTAGCCCAGAAAAACCCTGACATTAGAGCCATTACTCTAGGAAAGTTCCAGTGCTATGCAACCTATAAGGCATCATCTTTCAGCTGATGATGAGGCTCACGGAGGTGTTGGTGGTGGAATGAAACAGGAGTTGAACCCATTTTCTACTCGTCTTCACTGAGGTTGGGGGGAGAATTTCACTTAACTTCTAAGTATCTGCATAACTTTCAATATTTGATTTGTTTCCCTAATTGCTTTTACGTATGTTGTATTCTTGGTCATCTCAAATGGCATCTAAACCCAACTACTTTTCCATTCCAGAAGTCTCCATTCCTTGCAGTTCTACCTAATGGGGTTTACTGTCCTAGCTACTGGCCTTTTCTTCTTTATGTGTTATTTCACTTGCTTTGGGGGCTTAAAAGATATTACAAGACCTAATTTCTGGTTCCAGTCTTGGAGCCATAGTTACACAGTCTTCCAGCACTTTCTAAACTTTTAGCAAATTTTTTTTCTTTACAGTAGTAGCCAGCCTCTGACCTAAGGAACTAGAGAAAAAATTTTGTTTTTAAATTGCACTAATAAATTCCCATTTATAAAGTGCTTAAACACTACTAAGAATGTGAAGGAGAAGGTGAAAGTATCTCAGGATCCTTCACTTCCCTTCTTATTTTCTCTTCTCCATTAATAAGGCTCATTCCTGCTGTGTTTACCTGTGGGGGGAGGTACACACACTCACATGTGCGCGTCACCACGTTTTGACTCCGGTTTACACCATGTTTCACTGTTTGTGACGTTCATCTCAGTCTCTGACATCTGCTGTGCTAATGTACCAGCCTGTTTCATTTGTCCTTATGGCTTCATAGTATTCCACAGTATGACTCCATTATAGTTTATTTAGCCCATCACATTTCATCGGATGTTTGGATTTTTCCCCCTAAAAATACTGTTGCATTCTTTTTTGGGGTGTGTGTTTTCTGTAAGCCGACAGTGGCCAAGTAGGGGAGAGCTACATATAGTCAAGTTCCAGCAGTCACACACCTCAGTTTCTTCATAGCAAGTGGAGACCAGCAGTGAGCCCTCCTCCACAGCACTGCTGTGTCGAGGACTTAGAACATCGCCTGGCACACACATCAATAAGCGCTCACGTTAATTCATTTTCAATTCATTCAAATGGCCCAGTTTTCTAAGAGTAGTAATATAATACACCTGCCTACTAAAATAAGGCTTTTACCAGAAAGAATACCAGTTTCTATAATTGTAATACATTCTATCAGAATTTATTTTCTAAATGTTCTTACTGTATCAAAAACTATTTGCTATTATAGGTAAATGCCTGTCTTTGATGTTTTCCATCAGTGGACCAATCTTTAACATGACACTTATTTTCCTTGAATTGCTGCTGAGCTTAAATTAAGACACCAATACTAATTTAAGTACTGTCATCACTTCTTCATGAGTAATTATTTTGGAAGCTAAATCTGCTTTGCTTTTCAGGTTAATGAAAAGTAGCCTCAATGGAGATACCATCCGAACACAAAAGCTGTCTTTTATCATTAGAACAGTGGGCCGACACTTTCCTGGGCACTTACTGGCGTGGGATTTTGTCAAAGAGAACTGGAATAAGCTTGTACAGAAGTAAGTTTCCCAGACATCTGCTGACCCTGGGCTCTGGGTGAAGAACGTTCCCAGTGCTGTGTTTGTTCACTGGAGTTAAAATCTGCCCTGAGAGGAAGAATACTTCTGGGACAGTTTCAGTGAGAAAGTAAAGAGTGCTCACGTCTGTGAACATGACTCTGTAGCATGGGTTGTTTTCAGTGCGTCCCCAACCAGGCACTGATGAGCCCGGCTATGCAGGTTTTGTAGCTCAGGGCAGCCACAGGCCATTGCCACTCTGCTGCCCAGCACCAGGTAAGGACTTGCAGCCAGCTAGGTGGCACATGTGGGTTTTTTCTTCTTTGTCTCATTTAAAGCAATGATAACATTTCTGGGTATGTGGTGTGCTCTTTGAGCAGATGTAGTGGATTCATAATTCATCTGGATGTCCCCAACTCCTCCCTGTCCTACTTGCCTTTCTTCCCACTGCAATAGCGTGTGCAGGGCTACCTGGGCTCTGAGCTGCTGCCCCATAGGAGGACCCCCTCTACTCTTGGCATGATAAAGTGTTTCCTTTGCACACAGGAATAATGTTTTGCTTACCAGCAGCTGTCTCTCTCTCTCTTTTTTTTTTTTATCTCATTTTTGTGTATCTTCAGGTTCCCTCTAGGGTCCTACACCATACAAAGTATTGTTGCTGGATCAACTCACCTGTTTTCGACAAAGACACATTTATCTGAGGTCAGTTATATAAAACGATTATAGGGAGATTGGGTCACTCTTTTCCCCTCAGTGAGTGACATGGTAGTTAATGATACTAATTCCTGTCCCTTATCTGTCTTCCTTCATCAGTACTAATGATTCTGCTTTGTGGTTACTTTTAGAGCATGGGATATATAATAATGAAAAATTTTGGTTTCTATCTCAACAATATTCCCTTGTCTCCCTGATACAAATGATAAAATAAAAAGTAGAATTGATTATTGTTTTCAAGAATTCTATTTAAAGTGTAAACTTATAGCACCGAGACTGACTTTAGACTCAATCTCACTTGTTATTACTTGGTCATCTTATTCTGTTGTATTGTTGTGGGAATAAAGAGAATTCATTTTAAAGATTACTTCATTTATCATCATGCTTGATCAAGAACTTTATGTAATACCTTGAATATTAAAGTATTTCTTCTGTCTAGTGCTTTCAGGATATCAGTTCTGCCAGCACTCAGTTAAAGCTTATTTGACAGGGTAGCACATTTCTTGTGAATCATTGTCCTTTTCTTCCTTTGGAATAAAATACTTGTGTGTGGAATTTACAGGTTCAGACATTCTTTGAAAATCAGTCAGAGGCAACCTTTCGGCTTCGCTGCGTCCAGGAGGCTTTGGAAGTCATCCAACTGAACATCCAGTGGATGGAGAAGAACCTGAAGGCTCTGACATGGTGGCTGTAGCATGACAGCTGCACTTCACCTTGTCATCCACTCAGAGAGCTGATAAACTTGGTCTCTGCTGCTTTTGCAAAAACAAAGCTGAAGCCAGGCTGCTGCCGAGTTGTTTGCACTTGTGGGAGTTCTAGTTAGCTCAGGGCCCAACTGTATTCTTCATCTGTCTTTCTGAAATGTCTTTGGACAGTATATAGTTATCTGTTATAGAATTACATTCATATATGTGAACCATCTACAGAAACAATGAGCAAATTTTTGTGCTTTGAAGATACGCAAATGGAGGAAAAGTCTGTTTGGAATTCTCTTCTGTTTCTGTTTCCAGAAAGTTACTGAACAGTGCAACAAGGAATGGTCTACCCTCGGAGCCACTCCTGTGCAGGCCACTGCTTTGTCAGTGCTGTTGCTTCTTGTTGGTACACGTCACTGGAATGTGGCATAGAGTAAGCTCCAGGGAGTGTGACAACAGACAGCAAAGCCTGCCTTCAGGGATGGGCCTTGGCTGTACAGAGCTGCTGTGATTGGAGATTTTGATTAATCCTTTATCTTCTGAAAAATATTAAATATCTATATAAGTATTATATTTTCTTCTGCAGAATAGCCAGGTGCTACAGATTTTTAAATTTTTTGTTGTATTGAAAAGCTAAATAACAAGGCCAAAAGGTTAATTTTTTCAAATACTTAATGCTTTTGTTTTCATTGTTTATAGTTTTACCACACAGAACTGTTCCAAACCAAGTTAGCTTTAATTATGTCATTCATGAATGCTGATATTCCCCAAATCTGTATGCCTTTATCACTGTCTGCTATAGATGTACCTTATGCTATAGAGAAGCATTTCTACATTTGTGGCAAGGATTTTGCTAGCACTGATGTTTTTCATCATAACTTTTATCACTATTGCTAAGAATGCAATTTAAGTTGCCTTTTGGCATCACAGATCACAGACACTTTCTCTCTGAATCATAGCCATGTGTGAATTTTCATTTTATATGATAGAGTAGCATATTAGAAGCATATTTTAAAATAGGGCCTTTGAGAAATTGAATTTTTTTTTTATTTGAAGTTCACCATAGTACCTTAAAGGAACAGAGGGAATGGAGTGGGAGGAATTTGAGTTCAGATGTAGTGCGCTCTGAGTTTTTTCCATATCAAAAACAGCACTTTCTCTTTAGTTAAAAGTCATAGTTTTTCTTTTATTGTGGTCAAACTAACATTAAAAGGAGTGGTCAAAGGGAGAAAGAAGAAAAATGAGAGAGGAATCCAAACTGTATGGCATTTTTACTCCTTCTGAAGGGGAAATACTGTACTTGAATTTTTTGAGCTATGCAGACTTATACGTAGATTGTTTTTTTCTTTGATTCTTAGGAAAAAAGCTTTCTTCCTAATAATTGTTGAGAACTTTATATTTTGTTTTAAAATGGCTTCTATGTATATAAAAAGGGTAGTCACCCACTTGTAAGCACTTAAAACACTCCACAGAGTCAGACAATGGAAAAGGTCACCTTTTTTTATTCAGCAGGTGTGAAGTTAGAATATATGGGATTGTGTATAAAATTAAATTTTATTTTATGAAAATATTTTTGTATAATAAAATGTAAAAGGCTGACAAGCTAAAAATTAGCCTTGTTTAATCCTATTGTGTTTCTCCCCATTTTGTCTTTTCTAAACATTTATCTCTCTGCTTTAGAGTATAAATCATATTCTGAGAATCACAGAATCACCTAAATATGTCTTTTTGAAACAGGGGTGATTGGAAGTCTTTATTCCTCTTGTGCTTTGGTAAATGATAATTTAGTTAATATTGAAAGTTAGGGTGTTTTTGTATTTTTAGAATGAGGGAAAAATACTAAACTTTTGAGGATTTTTTGATTGTTGCTGGTTTTTTACCATGTTGTGTTACTAAATTCCACTTTGATACAGAGTTTAAACTTTATTACTTCTCACAGTGAGTTAAGATCTTCAGTTTTGCCTGCCAGCCTTGACATTGGTCCTGGAGCGTGTGAAAATTCTGCATATGGCAAATCTCGTCTCCAGTCACATCATTTCCCTATGTCTGTGTGTGGTGTGGACGGGGTTGTTACAAGTAAAACTTTATTAAAACTCAGGCTGACAGTGAAGTTTTGGATCCAGGGCTTCTCCCGATGATGCCAGATCATGACCTTTGTAGTTTTATTTGTGGTAGCTTTAAATAGGTCTCACCTCAGTTCTTCACATGTAATTCCATGATTTTCAGTATTAAAGTAAACCCTTCTATATGGGAGTTTTAAAAACTAGCTCTTAGTCAGGAATATAAGGTTAAAAGGTAGAAATTATAGTATTAATATAATGGAAGCTTTCAAAGTTTTATTTTCCCCGAAGCCCTATCTTAGCCACTGTGTTTTGGAGAACCCATTCGGACTCACTGAAGTGCAGGCTCCTGTGGCAGCTAAGTGCTTACTGAGTGGCTGTTCTGTTCACTCAGAGAGGTGGTCTACTTGGATGTATTAATGAAAGGGACATCTTCTGAGATTATTAATAGAGAGAGAATTGCAGATGTAGAGTTGTAGAAGGAAAGTTTGTGCTATGGAGATGTCCTGCTGTTAGCACAAGGTGGGCAGTGCCCACGTGTGCCACCAGTTTGTGCCACCATCTCACCTCAGTCTCTACAAGTGAAATGTTGCTGCTTGCCATTGTTTCAATGTTTGTGAACTTTTGTACCATCACAGGTTCTTCTGAGCTCTTCATTTTCTTTGCCCTTTGTGTTTTCATTGTGTGCTGCTGCCTGTACAAAGAGCTGTCAGGGAGCCCTGGGTGTGGGGGGCGGCAGCGCTGCTCTTGGTCCTGTACTGAATTCAGTGGGTTACTGGCAGAATTCTATCAAGTTGGATTTTCAAAAGATTCTACTCAAACTAAAGCACCCAGAACCATAATCTGCAGACAGGTTGCTGAATGTTCATAGCATCCTTGTGTTCCATGAGGCTGCTGGGAACGTGTATGCGTGTCAGATGCATTGTCACCCAAGCATATAAGGTTAAAAGGTACATATTGTAGTATTAATGTAATGGAAGGTTTCAAAGGTTTATTTTCCCCAAAGATTAAAAGGTTAAATTAAGGTTTTAATTTAAGGAGTCTTTGAGTCACAGAGGCTGCAGGTCTGATGAGTTCCTCTTCTCGCCTTTGACTTTATTATTTTTGCTTTTATTGGAATTAACTCTCTTTTAAAGAGCTTGCTTTATTCCCCACCCTCTTTGTATTTTCGAAAACTGAGGTGTATGTTTTGCTGGTTTCCACCTTCCGTGTTGCTCTCAGCCCTCTGCGTTGCCTGGTATACTGCAGGTGGGGAGTGCGGTTGGCGGTGTGGCCCCCTCTCTCCAACCTGTGTTGTCTGCAGAGCAGCTGATGGATTTCTATGAGTGGTTTGGGGGTGATATACTTTTAAAATGTAAATATGTGTTCTTGATAGTTTTATCTTCTTCAATTTTGCATGTTTTTTTCCTGATGAAAAATGATATATTGTCCTTCAGCATCTCATTCTTCCTTCCCTTCCCTGTAGCAGCAGCTGCAGAGAAGTTACTTGGCTCCTTTTCTGGAAGGAGGTGGTGGTGTGGAAAGGAGAGCTGTGTCTGTTCTTTGAAAAGTGTGTACAGATATCTTTGCTGTTATTTGGAGAATGTTGTTTGATGCTATGTTTCATTCGTCCTGCTGGTGGGCACGTGAGTAGGCATGGGGTCCTGACCCGTGCAGCAGCAGAGCGGCTGTGGCTGCTACTGTCCAGCCCCAGGCCAGGCTGCCTGCCACCCCTCGGGTCTGTGCGGGGTCATGCTGCTTCCCATGTTCCACGGCGTGCTTGTCTGTCTGTGTGGGCACGTGTGTGCTCACAGAGACTGCTGCTCTTTCACTTTGCCCTTACTGCAGCTTATGCAACAGGTGGGGCAGCTGGGCTGCAGGAGAAAGTGTCCACTTAGCACACGGGAGTGTCCTTGCCGCCACCTGTTGCACAGCTCCCTCAGTTCTGTGTCCTTCTTGTGGACACACAGGCACCTGATGAGGTGTGGAGGTACTGCCTGTGGCGGCCCACACACAGGACAACAGTGACACAGCAGTGACCAACCAGGTTCTGGGATCAGGCGAGGGGCAGGGCTGGCAGCTCAGCGCACCATTGTTTCCACAGCCATGCTGTGGACCTTGGAGATCTAGGCACATAACCATCTCTCCTCCTTCCCTAGTGCCACAGGGGCAGTGTGTGTAGAGTAGTTTGGGGGTTCGAAGGTTTTTTGCTAGGGGAGAGAAGGTGACTTCAGGGTAAGCTTGTATTTTTTTAAAATGTATATAAATGTTTTTACTACTTTTTTGTTAGCTTGTTTCTCACCTTGTTTTTCAAATGGGTGTGTGATGAAAGCCAAGGTTCAGTCTGTTCAGGTCTCCTTCTCCCCTCCCTTTTGCCTGTGGACAGGATCGAGAACCAAGGGGGGTGGTTGTTTTAGGAGTTCTTTTGTAGGTATTGGGGTGCGTGCTTCTGTAAATATGTGCACATGTTTTTACTCCTTATTGTGTATTTCCCTGGAGGCCTGTGCTGCCATGCGCCAGTGGGTTCCTAATGGATGTGGAGCTCTGCTCCTCCTTGTCTGTATGGGGAAATTTTAAAGTAGTTTAGATTTCCTGAAGTTGTGGGGGGTGGATGGGGTCAGGGCTGGAATGTGTGCACAGGCCTCATTGCTGTGCACTGTTGCTCACCTGTACCCAGTGCTGCAGGCACCTGCTGACTCGGGGTTGCTGAGCGCAGTCTCCCCTCCCCCACCCCACTCCCACCCCCCTACCTCTGTGTGGCATCTGTAACTGCTTTGGTTTCCTTCAGCGCCCTCCCAGGAGGACGGGGCATGCACTTTTAGAAATGTATATAAATGGTTTTTGTGTTACTTCATTTTGTACCTATATCGTTACATGGACACTTAGGTACATGATAAAAATCGAGGTTCATTCTATGAAAACATCACCTTCTCCCCTTCCCATATTGCCCATCTGGGCAATGGCTGATAGAGTAGTTATTTGGGGTTTTTGGCAGGGGGGTGGGGGATTTGAGGATTTGTATCTTCTTAAATGTACATAAAAGTTTGCTGGGATTTTTTGTTCCTTCACTCCAGACTCAGACTCTTGTTTGGAATTGAGACCCAGCCCCAGGGTGTAGCGGGCCTTCCCCACCCCCACCCCCCCACCCCCCACCCCCCGCAGCCTGTGCTTACACAGCAGTAAATGCGCACTGTGGAGCTTGGGTTTTGTTTTTGAGATTTATAATGAAGAGTGAACTTATTAGAGAAAATGACAAAATATGTAATTTTTCTACTGTATATAAATGTTTTTACCCTTTGGGGTCTTTGTTCATTTTGAATCTAGTTCTTTGCATAACTGTTTAGATATTTCGTGGTGATAAAGTTGCAATTGACTCTGAAAACTCTCCCATCCTCCCCACCCTTCGTCACACAGTGGTAGAATAGATGTTTGGTTTCTTTGGGAGGAAGGGGGCAGTTGCACATATGTACATACACATTTTAATGTCCGTGAGTGCATGCTACGTCCTGTGTGTCATTCACGTTATACCCAGTCCTCTGCTAGGACTGGTGTGCTCAGAGTGGAACATGGAGGTCCAGACGTATGATAACTCTCCTGCTTCCCTTCCCTCGTTGCCTGAACGGGCAACAGTTTTATAACTTGGGTTTGTTTTTGTGTGTGCGGCGGGTGGGGGGGGGGGGGCATTATTTGGGTAGGAAATAAATAGGGCAGTGGTTCTTAACCTGTGGGTCACGACCCCTTTGTAACAATGAAAATACATCCTGCATATCAGATATTTACATTACGATTCATAACAGTAGCAAAATTACAGTTATGAAGTGGCAAAGCAAATAATTTTATGGTTGGGGTCACCGCAACATGAGGAACTATATTAAAGGCTCATGGCCTTAGGAAAGTTGAAAACCACTGAACTAGGGGAAAAGGACTGGGTATATACTTTCTGAAGATGTATACAAATGTTCTCACAGGTAGAGTCTAAACCTGGCCCTTGAGCAGGTGTTAGCACTTAAGGAAAATTGAGGATCAGTGTGTGACAATCTCCCTTCACCCCTGCCCTTGTTGCCTGTGTAGGCAACAGAATAGTTTGTGTTATTTACTTGTTTGTTCTGGAGGGATTATGTATTTTTGGTAGGGGAATATTCTTTATAAGTATAAATATGTTTTCATGTCTTTGTTATTTCACGTTGTATTTAGTCTTGTGCATGGCTATGTTAGGGACATAATAGAAACCGAGTTTCATAAATATGATAGATCACCTCTTTCCTACATACTTCCTTATTTCAGTGGCTAGCATTGTTGTTTTGTAGTTACTTTGTTTTATTCTCCATGACATGCTTTTAAGGACATAGGTATATACAGATACACATAATTTGCTTTCCCTGCCCCCCATTTAGTCCTTTATAGGGCTCTGAATGTACCTAACACAAATAAAGGCCCCTGAATTCCTGCCATCTGGCTTTTGAAGGTCTAGCAATGTGAGCTGTAACTGACAGCATCAGGTGAGCGGCAGCTAAGAGGGGAGGGGACGCTTGGATGTGGCCAAGTGGAGAGAGTTAATCAGATCCAGCGTTTCTTATGTTAATTCAAACTGAATGAAGTGACAAAGGACCTGTGCTTTTATAAATTCTAAAAAGATAGGAGAACAGTACAGAGTGAAAGTGTGTCTGCACATCACTGCTAATTAGTCTTTCAGTACCAAGCAGACAGTGAGGCTGGTGAGCAGGTGAGAGTGCTAGGTGGGACACGTGGGAGGACCGCAGCAGTAGCTGCTTTTGGAGGCCTGGAGTTTTGATTCATTTATGGAAGTCTTGTGCAGTTCTATAAATAACATTCTTGTAAACCCTGTCGAAATTATTTTGATTCTTGGAATGAATCTTATGAGCTATTGCCATGGCTACAGTAAATGACAACATGGATCCAAAAACTAATCCAAAAAGAACATAAGGGGCGAGCCCTTTCTTTCAACCCACACATGTGGCAGGCCGAGTTGGCCCTTTCATGCCCAGTATTCTTAAGTGTGGCTGTCTCAGCTTCCGTTAGCTGTTCCATTCCTGCTCTTTTTTCCATTTCATTTTTAGTCCTGCACTGTGAGATGTCATCTTCAATAGCGCTCAGAACCTTAAGCAATATATGAGCCTATGCTGTGTGCGTCTCATTTGTCCCGTGTGTCCCGAGCATCCTGTGCGCCCCGTGCCTCCATTGCGTCCTGTGCGTCCCATGCGTCTGAACGTCCCAAGCTGTGTTTTCACTTGGCATTCCTGTTCTTCATGTGGATCCACCACGCGGTAAAGGTAGCAGCTGCATCTGTCTGTTCGCATCAGAGGAGGTAGGCGTGCAACCATCTGTCCTACCCGCTCAGCTGTTCTCCTCGCGTCTTGGCATTATGTGTTGGTATTTATAATGATGCTGCTCCATGCTGAAGATTTGCCATATTATTATTTTAGAAACATTGATTGAAAGGATTCCTAGAAGATTTGCAAAGAAATGTTATTTGCATATCAAACTCTCAGGTTTAGTATTAAAAAATTAGCCTATACTTTGCTATACTTGTACTGGCTGCTATGGGAAAAATAAAAGTTTATTCATGACGCATTTAACTTTGTTCACAAATAAAAGAGAAAGGGACACCTTTTTGGAGTTAGTCATGGTAGTCATTAGTGATACTTCTGAACAGCTCTTAATTTAAAGGACTTCTAAGGAAGTAAAGGTCATGGCTTACCCGAGTGAAATGCTCCAGATGTTGGACTGTATGAACCATCAGGACAGTAACACACTGTGTGTGTGTATGAACCAAGAATTACAGCATAATTGGAGAGTTTCACATTGGTACGAACAGTCTCACAGCTGTCTTGATTACGAACAGTCTCATAGCCCCTTTGCTATGAGGAATAGTCTCTTTCAAGTACTTGGGAACTTGTAAAGATACTGCATCTTGTATTTAAACACCTACAGAGTTCTTCAGTTTCCTGAGTCTGAGCTTGTTAATTCTAAATTTGTATGATAATCTATCTTTTGTGGAAGATTTTGAAAATTTTGTGTATATATAATATTGTACATGAAAATTGTGTTGTTTCACTTGTAAAGGGAAAGGCCTATTTTTCTTTATATTTCTGATAATTTGTTTTGCATATGACCAGCACTGACTGAGGGCATGTTGAACTGTGGACACTGTTGCGCTTTTTTTGTGACATGAAAATAAAGGTATTTAAATACAAATAATCATGTGTACTCTTTGGATTTAAAAAAACCCACGTATATAAAGGGACATTTCCTCATAGATCATGAGCTATACCAGGGCAGCCCGTTATTCCTGCCTTTTGTCATGTTTTCCCACCCCCAGTACCCTAAGTCTTCACTGTAAGTAACTCTAGGTCTCTGCAAACTCTCACTGTTGACATTTGGGACTGGATGATTGTTTTTGGGAGGAGCCAGCCAGCATGTCACAGGGCATTTAGCAGCCGGGTGCCAATAACAGTCCTCCCACCAAGGTGTAACATCCAGAGTTGCCTCCTCCAGACATTGGCAGATGCCTCTAGAGCTGGGTGGGGAGGTGCTCAGACTTCCAGAGCATGTCTGGGGGAGCGGGCTGAGTAACTTTTAGGGAAGCTCAGTCCAGTGCAATTATTTGCTTTTTGGACTAAAGCAATTCTTGTAAACACTCTCATCACCTAAGTAGCCAACCGATACAGTAATAAGACAGGGCCTAAATCAGCATGAGACATGTAATTTCTTATGCCAGCAAAACCAAGGAACACTTGCACTCTTAGCTCAGGTGAAATGTGGGTGTGAGGTCCTTGCTTGTCCCTGTGAAGCTGGAGAGGACCCTGCACCGTACACTCTTGGTTAGGTCTACAAAAGGATCCCTTTGTGCTCTCCCATGAATAGTCTTAAGGGAGAACTGAGAATTTCTTAGGCTTCCAGGTACAAGAGCTAAAACCAGTATTCTTTTCAGTATTTGTTAGAATTTCACATTGGACCTTTGAAGGCAACTGTAGCAAGTCTCAAGTCTCATGCCCCAAATCCTCTTTTGGGGAACACAAAACTTTGATTCCATGCCCTTCTAAAATCTCTTACATATTATCATTACTGATATATATGGGAAATGCTCTGAGAAATTGTGGGAATTTTGATCAAAAGCTTCTGCTTAAATATTTATGCTTTTGTATTTATGGGCAGTAAACAGCTGAACTAAAAGCCATTATACAGTCAATGTAAAGAGCACTGATTGCAATAAACAACCCAGATGGATAGTAGTTAACTTTATTTTTCAAAATCATTTTCAGAACTTGATATAGAAGAGTGATCTGTTCATATCTCATTTTTGCTTCACTTCTTTGTTCTTACCCCTAAACTCCCCTCCCACACACACACACACACAGAGCCCCTGGTGTTCACGGAAACTTGAGTGCAAGTCGACAGTTGACTGATATTCTGTGAAGAATTGTTTACTACCAGAGAGGAGAAACATACTTTTAAGCCATTAATTACAGTCCACTTCTGGATCCCATGATTGGCAAAGCTTTTTCATTCTGTGCTTGTTTACATCTGTTATGACGACGTCCAGTCAGCAAAAGTCCAGCTGAAGCTGGGTGCACTTTGAGAACCCTGTGATTTCTGTTGTTGACTGAGCCAAACTATATCCAAGCCCACGCTCACACACACACGAGTTTTATTCTTGCTTTCCCACATATTTTTCTAAAGGGAGAGCACAAGGTGACAACCTAGTAAAAGAGCAGTGTCATAGCTGGACTGCCCATGAGCAGGCAGCAGTGTCATGGCTGGACTGTCCAGGAGCAGGCAACAGCCTGGAGGCTCTACTCGACAGGAAGGGGACACCAGAGAGGCCACAGCAACACAGCAGAGCCTTCTCAGGGCTGTGGGCTGCTCACTTCAGTAACCACGTGTGAGTATACCCAGTGTGGCACACCCACAGCCCCTTTGCCTCGTGCCTTCTGAGTGTCTGCAGACCCGGCATCGTGTGAGGTAGCCATTAGGCTCTGCCCAGAGCGCTATGTGTTGGCTGCCCTATGGCTTTAGTGGCTGTTCATATCTTCATTTTCTTTATCTCCAAGGCCTCTGTACTTTAATTTGAGCAAAATTATTGGAAAATTGTTATTATCAACAAATACTTATTCAAACAAATACATTTTTCTTGTAAAAGGAATCTTCACCTCTGTAGATTGCCAATAGGTATTTTTCCTGTTTTTCCAGGCTAATATGAAAATTGGCTTGCAATACCTGAGCCCATCCTAACTCTGGGTCAGAAATTCAACCTGTATGGGGGGAACTCAGGAAAACTGTTAAAATGCTTTTCATGGATCATTCATTCAATAAGTCCTGTGATCCACCACTACACACCAGGCCCTGAGCTAGGTGGGTGCATGAGGCTTGGCTCTGCAGTGTGAGCAGCTGGCCCTGGCTGGGAGGACACCACCTGCTCCATGAACACCACTGCATGGAGCACAGCTATGTGGTGGTGGCAGACAGGGGCACATGGGTTCATGTGGAACAGAAGCAAAGGGTGTTGTATGGGAGGGTTTCAGCCATGAGGCTGCAGCATGGCTGACTACTTCAGCACCAGCACAACAGCTTTGAGGAAGAGTGGGGATCCTCACTCCCAGCAAGGATGCTCACCTGCCCATCCGAGAATGCAGTGGATGGTGGATGGGAAGGAGTGGAAGAGGCCTCTCTGCCCTGCATCCATACCGAATAACATATAGATGCTGCTCCTAAGGGGGTTCCACATGGATGACCAGAAGCAAGGAGTTAGTCACCTGTTTCTGTTTCATTCCAGGTTTCCCCTGAATTCTAATTAGCAGTAGGTGAGCTTGGCTCGCCTCAACCTGTGTCCTTAGAGCAGCTTCTTGTCCTAGTTCCTCTGTGTGGCTGAGCAGGATTAGGGCAGTATTTCAAGCTCACTGGGTCTTGACTTACAGCCTGCTGGAGGGGAAGCTGCAAGTGGAGTCCCAGATCATGGCAGTTAATGTGGCACACAGCTGTCCTGGCCTCTGAATGACAGGCACCCTGCGGCCTCAGGCTTCAGGAGTTCTGACCTTCTGCCTCCCATCCCTGCCTCAGTCTGCACCAGGCTCTGAGAAGGTGCTTGGGCTGCATGTTCAGTGAGATGGGAGGGGCGGGGACCCTGGTGGCATCTCTCCTTGCCCAGTGTTCACCAGGAGTGACCAGGAACGGCTGGGCAGAGCTGATAGCTTAAAATCCACACAGCATTCATGGAAGCTCCCAGACTCACGGAGATTAAGAAAAATTTCAATATAATGGAAGGAATCCTGGGAAATGTGAGAGGAGACTAAAAAGTGTTTTCAGGTGAAGTGGCCTAAATGTAAGTTTTTCTTTTTTGTATTTAGAAAGAGATGCTTAGCTCACAAGGACGTTCTACACCTTCCCGTAAAGAGACAGGGCTGATCCAGTAACCTAGCAATTGCTGCTGGCCAGAAGACGACCAGAAAGGAAGTTGAGCTGTCTCCAGTGAGACTCATTGGGGCAGGAGGTATGGAAGGTGGTGCTGTCCCAGGGCAGCCAGAGCACCCTCCAGGAGGAGGGTGGTCAGGCCTCATCCCAGCGTGAAAATGCTGTCAGATCCTTGTAGGCAAGGAAGCTTCCCTAGGTTCTGTGCAGCAGAGAACCCACCAGGGCAGGCAGGGAGAGTGCTGACCCTCAAAGTGCCCCTTGGGTAGTTATCCCAATTCAGCCTGTGAGCCTGCTTATCCCATACAAGGCTTGCATATGTGCTATTAGTTTACTGTGGAAAGTCAAAGTGGTGTTACCCCAGATGGATAGACAAGAGATGCACCTCAGCCTCCTCAGCCTGCCACTTCTCTGGGAACACTTCCTCTCTCACTCTCCAAGAATTGGTAGAAAGATGTAAAATGTGCATTCACACTGGACCAACCTAGTGAACATGGTGGGTACTGGGGGATGAAGCACTGGACTTGTGAGGGGAGGCACTTTGGCAAACATTACCTGTGTGGTTTTTGCAACTCCTGTCTCCACAAGTCTGTGCTCAAGGTGATGACAGTTGAGACAGGGGCTTCATCACTCAGAAGTCCAAGCTCACAGGTGCTTCACCTACTGACAGTCTGCTGTGCAGCCCCATCTGGGAAAGAAGCAGGAGCCCTGGGGCAAGGGGACCACTCTCTTGTTTTCTGCAAGCCAGTGGCTGGGGGTGGGGTGGAAGAAAGCAGCTGGACCAAGGGAATGGATAGACAGGTATTTTTTGTGAAGATGTGGGTAGTCCTGAAGAGAGGGAGAAAGAACAGGGACAGATACTCAAGCAGTTACTGCAGGAAGCAAAGAGAAAAGCATATTTAAAAGAGATGTTTAAGGAGTTTAGTCAGGTAGCATATGTGGTACAACCCCCTCCTCAATTAATGCAGACCATAGTAAAGATCTACTTTGCTCTTCAATAGTCAGGACTGCTCAGGCAGCCAGGATACACTGGATACAACACAAAATGCATACAAAGGTAGCAAAGTCATTCCTGCTTCTGGAATTGCTGCCCTTCTTTCTCACTGTTCTTAGTGGTAAAACTCACTTCTCACTTAGAAGAAACTTTGTTTTGTTCACTAGGCCTTTGAACATCTGTGGCCATTGGATTTTACAGAACTCCCATCATAACTATGTAGGAAGCTGTGATCTGGCTTATTCATCTGCCAGGGGAGCTTTTTCAGGCATGCAAACACTAACAGAACTCTATTAACATAAGTAAGGCACCTAATCAGTGGCTTGCTCACCTTGAACTACATGTAGTGGGTGCTCAATAGTTTCCTAGAAGTAGTAGGATGAAGGACATGCTGAGCCAGAGGGTAAAGGCAGCACAGGGGACTTACACTTAAGATATTCTGTGTTATCAATATAACAAAGACATCTGTACCAGAATGTTTATTGCAGCCCAATTCATAATTGCTAAGTCATGGAAGAAGCCCGAGTGCCCATCGACCCATGATTGGAATAGCAAATTGTGGTACATGTATACCATGGAATACTATGCAGCCTTAAATAAAGATGGAGACTTTGCCTCTTTCATGTTTACATGGATGGAGCTGGAACATATTCTCCTTAGCAAAGTATCCCAGGAATGGAAGAAAAAGTATCCAATGTACTCAGCCCTACTATGAAGCTAAACTATAGCTTTCACATGA
>CAUYPK010059541.1:0-23481 GCA_963574355.1 Loris lydekkerianus
AACATAAGATACTTAGACTGCAATGATCCTGCAGTCCCCCTATTAGGTATTTACCCAGACGATCAAAATCATTTTACAACAAAGAATGTTTATTGCAGCCCAATTCATAATTGCCAAGTCATGGAAGCAGCCCAAGTGCCCATCAACCCATGAATGGATTAACACATTTTGGTCTATCTACACCATGGAATACTATGCAGCCATAAGAAGAAGATGGAGACTTCACATGTTTTATGTTTACCTGGATGGAGCTGAAACATTCTTCTTAGTAAAGTATCTCAAAAATGGGGAAAAAAGTGTCCAATGTACTCAATACTACTATGAAATCAGTATATAATCACCTGAACATTCATAGGAATGGCAAAACATAACTATAGTCTGGAAAGAAGGAGGGAAGAGAAAAGAGAGGGGAGGGGAGGGCAGGAGAAGGGAGGGTTTTTGAGGGAACCTAACCTAATGTGCATAATGCAAAATATGTTTCTAAACTATTAAGAATAGAGTATGAATGTCTTACCACAGCAAATAAGTAAGTGAGGAGATGTTTATGTTAATCAGTTAGATGTAAGCATCCACATTGTATATCAAATCAGCACATTGTACCTCACAAATGCATTAATGTACAGTTATGATTTAATAAAAAAAAATTTTTTTTAAAAGATACTTAGACTGACTACTGCCTTTGAGTGGCATCTTCTTACACTTGCAAGGGCGACCTTTTGCCAGCTTCTCTGGAAAAGTCGGTGCCTTACTATAAATTAACTGCACTCTTTTTCTACTGCATTGAAGGCCCAGCTGTTTTATTCCCACCATCCCCGTATCTTGCTCACACTTTAACTTGGCTGAACTTGCCAGTTCTGCTGACTGAATCAGACCAGTTCTGCTGAACTGCCTGAGGGTCTTGGAGACCCTGATATATGTTTTATGTAATGTGTCAAGTACCTCCCTCAAAAAATCCTATTTGGGGTTTTGATTTGTGTTGCATTGATCCTATTGCTCAATTTGGCCAAAATAGATATCCTTACATAGTAATACTGGTAAAATACATAGTAATACTGGTAAAATATATAACAGAGCATAATACAGCTCTTGATTTAGTTAGCATTTTTAATTATGGAACAAAATGTCATACTTTTGGAAAATAATAGAGTGTCAAAAGACAAATGGATTTGGGCAGCCAATTTTATAAAGTCAATGAAAGCTCCCACTGGGCAATGGCAAAACAGTGGGTTTTGTGAAGTAGAAACAAAAAAACCCAGAACAATGGTGGGGGAGAAGCTGATTGGTTAACATCAAGTTATTTCATGTTACTTTTCTTTTTTGTAGGGGGAAGAATTAAAGCAGAGAGGACTTTCTTATTATACTGATTCAGGTGAAGTGGAATATCTTGTTTGTAGAAAAGACTGGTGTTTGGGGATCTCTAAGTTTCCTTAAAGATTCGGTTTGATTACATGCTGATTGGCATGAGTGATTGCAGTTTGGTTTGATTTGATCGGCTGGGACCTAGTACAGGTGGTCAGGCCAAAACGATGACCTCCTATAATTTTTGTTTAACAGGAGATCTTAAGCTTTTGTTAGATATAGTTCTACATACTTTACAGATGATTTAAAGAGAATCTTCATTTATGAACATATTTGAATGAATTGTTAGTACTATGCAGAAATGGCATTGATTTGGAAATATTAATGTTTTATCCAGCTACCAATGAACTGTATATGTAAATTTTCTAATGGAAACTTATTACTTACAATATATTTTTCTTCCCAGTCCTCACACCCTTTGTCTTTTGTCTTGTATTGTATGCAGCAGCTTGTACATCTAGGAAGATGTCTAACAGCGAAGGTAACAACTGGCATCTTTACATTGTTAGTGGCTCCAGCAGGAACATTACCAACAGTTAGCCACCAAGTGCAGTATTTGCTGTGACTTTCTTGTGCATGCCTTTGATTGGATTCTGAAAATTCCCACATCTTTATGTGTACTCTTACTAATTTGACATAAAAATTAACTTGAACAATCTTTTGTTATGCCCTTCAATTTTCCAGCATTGCTATTTCTTTCTACTTGAACATGATGTTAGTGAGAATGAGACTGCACAGTTGAACTATGGTCCTAGGAAAATGGATTTAAGATTAAATAGGTGACAACTCAAAGAGTTTTGAAAATAATTATAGGACATACCCTTGCAATTCAGGTTAATCTTTACTTGTGTCATTGACTCATAGCCCTTGGCATTCTGTCTCACAGAGATGGGGGAAGATATAAGGAATCTTTTGCTCTAAAAGGGTAAGAGATTGTTTAGTGGGAACAAAACCTGCAATTTCTAGGTGGTTTAACATGAACAGTTAATTGAAAAGCCAAATAAGTTCATTACTTAAATATGTGAAAATAATTTATGACTTATAAATTAACAAAAACTTACTCCATGCTTCAGACCTATGACTTATAATTCCTCTTGAGTTTGATAATATTATCTCCATTTTACAGACTAGAAAACCAATGCTTAGTTATAAATATATGACTTTACCAAAGACTAAGAGCCTGCCTTGTGAGAGAACCAGGGAAGCAAGTCAATCTTCTTGCTGTTACTTTATATCTTGCCACACAATCAATTTTTCCATGTGTTTGCTTCTAGCTTCAAGTCAGTTTCTCTTACAGAAAGAAAAGATACCAACTGAATGTTCATGTAAAATTCAGCATCAAAATTGAACATTTGGTTAATGTGATTAAAATGAATTTTATGAAATGTTTTCAATTCTGTAAATTCTTACATCCTTTATCATCATTGGTTATCCAAGGCATTTGTTTAAAATGTAAAATTCACAAGCTCTTCCTGATGGCAACACTGCCAAAATCTGTCATTTCATTGAGCTAAATATTCTCTTCCTCTCTGCAACTCAGATCTGAGAAACAGCTTGTCGCCTTAAGCTGTAGAAGCAAAACTTTCTGTATAAGCTATGACTGACTTGTTCTGGGAAATGCCCAATTGGTTTGACAGTCACTTCAATTCTGCTGTATCAGGCTGAGATGAGTCCAATCAGATCACACTTCGCAGTCTGTCAGATGGTGACCCTCTCATTTCTAGTCTATTTTAATATTCCTGGCTTACTGAGAGACTTGATAAGGCCTAAAAGATATTGCTCATCTTTACTTATTCTTCTCACAGAGTCTCACTTTATCGCCTTCTGTAGAATTCCATGCCGTCACAGCTCACAGCAACCTCCAACTCTTGGGCTTAGATGATTCTCTTGCCTCACCTTCCTGAGTAGCTGGGACCACAGGCACCCACCACAATGCCCGGCTATTTTTTGTTGCAGTTTGGCAGGGTCAGATTTGAACCTGCCTCAGTATATGGGGCTAGCACCCTACTCACTGAGCCACAGGCACTGCCCAAATTTTGAAACCTTTTATCAGTATAATAATATCTTCATTATAATTATACATTATATATTAATATAGAATAAATATTATTATATAGTATACTATTATATTTAAACTATATTATTATTATAATAATATAGATTATTATATTCAAACTAATAATTTTGTTATTGTTGTAGTTCTCCAAGTATTGTCAATCACATCTTCTGGAGCCAGCAACTGACTATAGGATGGTTACCTATTAACTTCCCCTTGTTTAACATTTTAAATTAATACTTATCTTAGTAATGTACTCAAGTCAACCTTGTTTTAGTTTGATTCCATAATATTTGTTAGCATAATGTAAAACTTTTTTTTTTGAGATGGGCTCCTGCTCACCTAGGCTAGAGGGTAGCTCACTACCGCCTTGAGTTCCTGAGCTCAGCCCATCTTCCCATCTTGGCTTCTCAAAATGCTGGGATAACAGGCATGAGCCACTCCCTGCTCAGAACTCCCATTTTTAGCATGTCCTTCATAAAATGTTTTCTATAGACTGTTTCAGTTTAATCAGACTAGTATGTGTGAATTTGCTGCTGCTGAAGTTGCCAAGGATGTAGAGATGCCCACGTGGTTCAGAAGGAGAGCCCACAGCTGAGGGGAGGGAACCAGACCAGAGGAAGTTTTCTTCCCATATAAGCATCACCCTAGTATCATGGCGCATTAGTATAATATACCTGCACGTCTAAAAACAACATTTGAGAAAGCCTGGACATTTTTGTCATGCTCAAGTTGATGTTTTATCTTTGTGTCCTTGTTTTTGACCTGAAATCAGCTCATTAACACAGATGTTATTGGAAATTTTTTGGCCTATTTTCTATAAAAACAATTTTAGAAATGCTTTTCAGTGCCAGGTTTTAATTTCGAGAAAAATATCTGAACTTTTAAAGATTCATTTTGTGTTCATTGAAGACCCAGAAATTTTTTTTCATTTCATTTCCATTTCTTCATTTATGAAGCAGAAGCAAATGGATAATAATTCTTTAATTACCATAGCAACAGATTTTGTTTGAACCCCACATTTTGAAAAACAAAATTTTTAACAGGCTTATAACGCAAACACAATTGCTTGCAGAAGAATAAGATCTTAGGATGACCTTCTAACTGGTTTACTTGGAGATCTGAGATACGTGTTTTTAAAGTCAAATATTTTAGCCAAGTAAATACACACACACACACACACAAATGTGTTCTTTGCTTGATATGCAGCCTCTGGAGCCCAGCAGGTGTGAGGAAAGGGACTCCCAGGAACACTGCCGAAACAACTGAATTGCTTAGGGGGCAGACAAGTGAACCTAGCTAAGGAGTCTTAGGCAATATCCTAGAGAGTTTATTAAAAAATCAAAGAGGATAAAATTTCTCCAAAGATCATGTACTAGCTGTGCCTCAAACCTGTGATTTTAATTCTGTGGTGTTGAAACTCTGTCTAACAGCCTATAGCAAGATATGTACTATGTGCTGCAAAATGATGCAAAATAAATACTCACCATGTTTTGAGAACAAACTCATTAGCAGAGGAAATACTGAACTATACACACCCTAAGGATATTTGAGCGTTCACATAGGCACATAAATGTTGATGTGAGATGTCATTCATAGATGATGGTAGCTGCGCATTTTTTTATTAACATAACTATTAGATTTCTATTAAGTTGACTAAGGGTTTTATGAGATTTATTGGTTTAGGGAAAAACACCTGGGTAAAATTAATTATAAAAATGGCCATAATTTTAATGTTTAATGACATTTTCCCTTTTCAAAATATTTGTACTTTCTCATTTGAGAAATAAAACGCTCTAAAATAAGTAATAGTATTATTGGTCCAATTTCAGAGGTTGGGAAAATAAGGGCATCACAGTTTGAATTTCCCAGGAGCCAGGCATGGGGATTTGTATGTGTGGCATTTCTGGGTCGTACCTGTGGAAAAGAGGAGAAAGAAGCAAGGCCGGCAGAGAGAAGTGATGAAAACAGACCCAGTGGAGGCATCAGTAGACAAGTGGGGGAAAAAAATCTAGATCTTGTGTGACCCTTCAGAGGTCAGATCTGAAGGGTGTTAGGTGGGCATCTCCCACCATGATCAGTGATTGAATGAAATCTATTCCTTCAAAGGGATGTGAAGCTGGGGAAAGAAGCTGTCTTCTGTTGCAGTGATCCCCATAGAGGGTGACAGAATTCCCAGCAACTAGAGAATAAGTCCTTTATTCTTGAAGGGCTGTGTCTATACACAATACAGCCTCCACCACAGAGGACTTGGAGTGACACAGGTCAAAAGACATCTGAACCAAGACAAAGTAGATTTTACAGTTCTAAATTCATTTCCTGTGTTACCACACCCTTCAAACTTCATGTTAGCATTTTGAAAAATGTTCTAACGTTTTGTATGGAAGTCCATTGCTTCACTCTACATTCATAAATTCACCCAGAACTGAGCTTTAAAATAGCATTCGACAATAAGAAAGAGTCTGTTTGCATTACAAAAATAAAGCAGTATTAGTAATACTTATATTAGCATGTTCATTTTCAGGGCTGATGGATAGATTCAAATATGTAAAAACAGTATTGGATATGTATCTGTCTATTAAATTCAGAACAAGAATATACGGAAGCTGAATATAATGACATTTTTGGTTTGAGGCATTTCTGGATATCACCAGGTCTGAGAATTATAGAAAGGACAATGGCAACCTGAGAAAGGACCAACCTATTATTCATCCCAAGCTGCTTTTTCTCTGGCCACATGGTAGTGATTAAAACTGGTACTATACACTTATCCTGGAACCTAGAGGAGCAGAATAACAAACAGAGCAAGTATCAAAAGGAATAGTGACTCGTTTCCTAAATGAGCATGTATAGACGCTTGTGATTTGGGATACAAGTTCTAAGTTTCTACAAGAAAAGAAAGTTGGCATTTTTTAGGGTTCATTACAATAAAGTCAGGGTTATTTGTATATTATTTCAACTTTTATATCTTCACCTGGAACAGTATCTTTTGCTTATCCTCTTCTTGGATATCACTGACATAGCTGGGCTGATTGTTTATCATGGTAAGTGAAAAACAGCAGGACCTTGGCCTTGCCTTGGAGAGAGAAAGAAAAGGTCAGGAATTTTTTGTTGTTGTTTGTTTGGCTTTTTTTTTTTTTTTTTTTAAGAATTAAAAATTTGGTTTAAAGTGAGATTTTCAATGCAGGAGTTTGATTAGGATTTGGTAAGTTAAAATACAGTAATTGAAGATTTGTGGAAAAAAAACACGGTGAAGATTTTGAGGCAAGGAGTTCCAATAGTTGCATAAACCTCAGTGAGTATTGTCTACTGAGGAGCTGCTGGCATTTGGGGAAGTTCTTAAAATGAATAATTGTATTCTTTGGATAAGAATCTCCTGGAATTATAGTAAAGTCATGTTAATGTGGACAGCTGTGTTTGAGGGAAGATGATTTCTTTCTCACAGTGAAAGTGTAACAGCTGGTTGTAAAATGTCAGCTCTTGAGTTTTTGCTTTTAGTTAGCCATAGGGCTTGGGATAAGTTTCTTAATTTCTCCACAACTCAAGTTTTGTTCACTGTGCTTATCCTATACCAGAAGTTTGCCATGAGAATTAAACAAGTTTACAAACGCAATTGAAAGCGGGCCTGACATGTAGTAAGTAGGTTAATACTGTTTTCCTCACTCCCTTTACCACCCATTTGTCTAACAGGTGCCATTCCACACTTATTGGGCTGATATAAACAAGGATGGCTAAGGGGCTAGGGAAGAAGAAAAGATGGGTTGGTTTGAAGGTATATAAAAGCATTCACATAACTGACTATGTTTCACATACATGTGCGTTTGTGTGTACATTTCAAGGAGGTTATTGTTCATGGCTCAGTTAACAAATGAAAAGCAAAATAACACATAAACCAATGGCCAAATAGGAGAAAACATGGAAAAATACCTAAGGTTTCATTCACACACATGTCCAAAATTATACCAGTCACATGATACTTTTACAGCCTACTAGCTCATGCTGAACTTTTTCCTACAGTCACATGAAAAACACGACAATGAAATGTCACTATGACAATCAGAATAACAAAGGGTCAAGTTACAGGACAACTAGCAGACAGAGTCCATAATATCCTGCTTGTTTATCCCTTTATTCTTCCAACAAATATTTATTGAGTACATACCAGGGGTCAGGCAGTGTTTATACACTGGGGATAAAATGGCAAGTGAAACCAGACAATGTCCCTGTTTTGATGGAGTTTAGATCTGGTGGTGCAAGGGAAATAGCAAATAATCACTTAAATGAGTAATTTTGTGCAGTGCAGGAAAGAAGGATCCTGAAGGGCTTCCAGGAGTCTAAAGGATGAGGAATTGTCTTCTAGGTCAACAAAGGATGAGCATCCCTGGAGGAGTGTTTCAGGTGTAGAACTTACTATGGCACCTGAAGTGCTAGGAGGAAACATAATAAATCAAACGCTTGAGAAAACGCCAATGTGATGAGACTGCAGAGAGCTGGGGAAAGTGTTGCATGCGCTCAAGCTTTGCTTGAGGTCAGACTACACAGAATCTTGGAACCTAACAATTTATGCTAAGGATTTTGGCCTTACTCTCAAAGAATTTTAAGCAGATTTAGGAAAAGAGGATGGAGAAGAAGAACCTGCATGATATTCAGTTGAGATTTAGGTTAACAGAGAAACTATTATTTGGGGAGGTAAGTGGAATAAGTAATAAACTTCAAGTGTAGTGATTTCTTCTCCTGTGCCTTTTCCCTGTTTTTATGTCACTAGTTACTTTGTTGATGCTTTTGCATCTACATAGTTGTCAATGTGTTTTTGATTTGGACTGTGGAATTAAAGAACTGAGGATGAATATCATCAGTGATGACATTGGTGTCCTTTTATAGAAGAGGAATTCATTCTGACAGAACGTGTATTTAACTTATTTTGAAAAGCATGAATAAAAATACAGGAATAAAGGAAGTTTCAATTCCTTTCAATAAAAGGAAGTTTCAATCCCTTTTTAATGGATGCTTAATAAACTTAATTCATTTGTACTTATAATTTATTTTCAGTGCTTTTAAACAAGTCCATGAGAACAAGTATTGAAGTAAAACTCCAAGTGATTTGACTTTCCTTGAATTTGGAAGAACTCTACTAAGGAAAACAGCCATCATAGAACAGTGAGAGGAAGCAGTACTTGCCAATTCTCTATAAGGCTGTCCTGTCAAAGAGGCAATGAACTCATGTGGTCAATTTCTAAAACTTAAATGTAGGGACTATAAGTAAAATTCATAGCCTAGTAAACTAAATGTGAATCTTTGATTTATTATGAGACATTATTTGTAGATAAGCAATCTATTCAACAGTGGAGCTTCCATTCCCTGAAAATACTCTAGCTGAAGCTATATTTTCATTAAACATTTTAAAAGGAATTCCAAGTCAAGGCTCTGATTTTATTCTTGAAATAATCCCTCACTTAATGTTGCTGCTTGCTGCTAAGCAAGTGTTTCTTTTCCTCTCATCTTTTTCTAGAACTACAGTCTCTGAATTGTGTGTCTTCTCTTTCAGCAGCAGGCCTGGGATGATATGGTATGTTACCCCTTGGTAAGAAATGTCTCAGAGTAAGTATTTCAACCACCTTTCTTTTGGAAGAATCAAAGTGAATTACTGTGAATGTCAAACATGAAAAAATAAAACCTCATCAAATGACATTAAAGTATTTTACCAAACAAAATAAACTAGGTGATTTATTGTCATGCTGCTGGTTAAGGTTGAGGGAAGTGAGAATGTTGTTAAAGTGGATTTTTTTATGCAGTCCAGCTGTTCTCATTTTATTCCCCTTGCTTCTCCTTTCCCTCCTACTAAAATAGGGGCTAGAAGCAGACAGGACATTTAGCACCAAAGATTACATGCCACAGACTCAGGAGGTTTGATAGTTAACTTGGCAGTAGCTGAATTATTCACAGATTTAAATGAGGTCAAACGGTAAAGTTTATTAACTCTCAGTTCAGGCTCCAGCTCTTGATACTGTCTAAGTAATAAGCATGAACGTATTGCATGACCATTATAAGCCTCAGCTTTTTGATCAGTAAAAATGAGCACTACAACAGTATTCAATAAATGGAATTATTATGAGGATTAAAAAAGATAATTCACATATAAGCATAGCACCTGGTGTATTTGAAAGCAATACACGTTGTGTGTTAATGTTATCTTAAAATAAAATGATGTTAGTATTACTCTAATTCTACTATTGTATTTTAGACAGCAATTAAAAAAATTTTGTTTTGTTTTTACTTAAAGCATAAATTTTGCATGAGATTTTAGCCCAACTTAAGGGGAGAAGAGCGTTGGTCTGGAATTCTAGCAATTTCTTGGCATTCTTCTTCAATCACTTAAAATATCTCAAGGAAATAAGATAAAACAAATTAGTACAGAAATGATGTCCTCAAAATTAATGTTTAAGTACTATGTGGCACTGAAATATGCCTAATGGGTTTCAGGTATAATTCTGTGAAAAAATACATTAGTTTATTCATTAAATACAATAATCCTTTGGGTCTGAGTTTCAGAGATTTTAATAATCCCTGAAAAAAATAAAAGTTGATACATATGAAAAGAATTATTTGATAATCAATAAACCAATGCATGTAATTTATTAAATGTTACATAATGCAATCATATGTATATGTACACCTACCTACAACAGTGTGATATACTAATGTGTAATTGTTATTAACTCTAATTCTAGGTCCTCAGGGAGGAGCTGAAATTTTTACCTAATATATATATATTTTTTTTTGAGACAAATTCTCTTTTTATCACCTCATACCTATAATGCTAGCACTCTGGGAGGCCAAGAATTGCTTGAGCTCACAAGTTCGAGACAAGCCTGAGCAAAAGTGAGACCCTGTCCCTAAAAATATAGCTGAGAGTTGTGGCAGGCACCTGTCGTCCCAACTAATTGGGGGGCTAAGGTAAGAGAATCACTTGAGCTCAGGAGTTGGAGGTTGGTGTGAGCTGTGCTGCCAGGGCACTCTACCCTGGAGCAACAAAGTGAGACTCTGTCTCATACATACAAACAAACAAACAAACAAACAAAAAACAACTGACCATGTGAACGTTAAATGAAGAATGCTCCAGACAGAGGGAATATCAAGTAATACTGGTGGATATAAAGCTCGTGTGCAATTAAAATAGCTGTAACTTTAAACTGTACATGAACTTTATATCCACCATGTATATCTCAGATGGGAACAAATTTGAAATTTAAGCAATGACACAAAATTCAGTTTGAATAGAAAATAGGAGGGATGGGGCAAAAGGTGAGACAAAAGAAATAGTGGGTTCAGGTCTTGTGGGATGTTGTCAACCATGGTGTGGAGGATGTATTTCATTCTAAATTTACTTAAAACTATTAGAAAATTCTGAACAGAAAAATTCTATCATTCTTTTCTGTTCTGGCCTCTCTGGTAAAACATGAAAAGTACAGAAGCAAAAAGATCAGTTACTACCCTTTGCAAAAATCTAAGAAATAATAATGGCCCAAATTTCTGCAGCTTAGGGGAAAATAGGAGATGTCTCTGAATTTCTGCAAGGCAGAGTTATTAGAGTTACTAGGACTTGTTGAGAAATGTAGGTGGTAAGAAAAAGAGATCTTATAAATAAATATTTTTGTTGAGTGAGGAGCACACACAGTCAAGTAATCACCACATTACATACATACGAAATTTCAGCGCTGAAGATTGCCTTTCAAAATCCTTTTAGTTTACAAATAAAAATTTGATTACCCTATGAACATGTTTCTAAAGGATGCTCTGTATGAGGTGAAGACCTCCAAAAAGAGTCTCCTGAGACTTGAAACAAAATATTGATAATAAAAATCATAACCAAGGGCAGTGCCTGTGGCTCAAGGAGTAGGATGCCAGCCCCCATATACCCTAGGTGGTGGGCTCAAACCTGACCCTGGCCAAAAACTGCAAAAAAAAAAAAAAAAAATCATAATCAAGTCAGTGAGAAATGTGTTTAAAATGTTTCTCTTGTAACATATTAGTGGTGTTTAATAATGTTATTTGCAAGGTGATTATTATAAACTGAGTATAAGTGATATTAACTATGCATAATTAACCTTATAATTAGTTATTCAGAAAAGCCTCTTTAGAAAAAGGTAAAAAAAATGTATCACACTATAATGTCTCATAGCTCCACAAATTAAAAATATATCCCTGTACGTCTTATAAGAATTTCAAAGGATATCTCTGAAATGAAATACATGTAAACTACAATTTCAACATATAATGTGGCAATTAAAAATAATTTTCTAGAATTAGTTACCTGAATAATACATATTAAAATAACTGTCATTTAATTTTGGATTCTCTAGGGATAGTCAAAATAAAGAAGATGGAATATCTTCCCTCCCTTAATAGTTTCAATGATGTTAGCACCACAACCTATACATTAATATCTATTAGATGGGTTTCAGTATTCGTCTCATCCTGAATTGACAGTAAGAATCCATAAAACACTGCTAGAATAATTTTACAAACATAAAAACAAAGAACAAAACAGAAAAATCTGGCTTCTTTGTATTGTTTAATCAAGTTTTATTCATCTTACCATGTAAGGAGGGAAATTAATTTTATCTCAACTTTTTTTTTAGATATAACTCTACTGACATAACAGGGGCAGAAATGGCTCAGAATCATTTGTCACCTATAAATGTATATATAAGTAACTTCAAAAACCTAGATTTATAGCAAGGATGAGAACCCAAAAAGTGAAATTTACATGAACCCATTGAGAGATAAGTAGGGGGTGGAGCACAGGTGGTGGTATTTATTTAAATCTGGGGGGAAATCTACAACTGGAAGGTAAAAATTAAAAAGATAAATAAGACATTATTCTGAGAAACAGGAAGATAACAGCAGACATTCACACAGCTTTTTGGGCTTTGCTATTACCTACTCAGGGAGATGATGAGAAGTTTCTTTGGAATTTGTCAATAATTTTTAGTCATTGCTGGATTAATAGTTGAATATTGACTAGTCTGTCATTACTGAGTTCTATAGATTGTTTTTGTTTCACCATTAAGAGTCATTTAAAAGGTGTATCTTAAAAACATTTGTGTTCTCAAAGTAAATTAATCCATGCAATGTAACAATCTTGAAGGACATATGTATATATATGTGTATATATTTATATACATCATGATGCTGGACAAAGCCGTATCATTTATATACATCTGTATTAAAAATTGTTTTATTTCTGTCATAAAATAAAACCATGACTAAAAAAGTGTGACAAGATAATTTCTTAAGTTGAATATTTAATTTTGAATGAATGTAAATTGTCATACAGGTGTAACGAATAATACAGAGGTCACATGTACATTGTAGTCCTGTCTTGCAAAATTATACTGTAATATCACAAGTGTACTGACATTGAAACAATCAACACACAGAACAGTTCTGTCACCAAAAGGATCTCTTTTATAGCCACTTCTGTTTCCTGCCATGCTCCTCAATTTCCTAACTATTGGCAATAGCTCATGTATTCTCTACTTTTAATTTTGTCATATCAAGAATGTTATTAAAATACAATTATGCAGTGTAAAACCTTTTGAGATTAGAAAGTTTATGCGGATTAAGCTGGTGTAAGGCTCAGAGTCAGAAAGCCTACAAATCAGAAATGTTGATGTCTCAAAGCAGAAGAAATAAATGTTGCAGAAGAAGAAGAGAGTGAGAATTCAGCCTTCCTCTGCCTTTCTGTTGTATTCTGGCCCTCAGTGGATTGGAGGATGGCTGTTCACATTGGTTAGGGTAGATCTACTTTATTCAGGCAACAGAGTCAAATGCTGATCTTTCTGGAAATATCCTTACCAGACATATCCCAAAAGAAATGTTTTACCAGTTATCGAGGCAAGTTTTAGCTCAGTCAAGTTAACACAGAAAATTAACCGTCACACTATCTGTATATTCTCTTTAGTAAAATACCTGTTGATGGTGCTTTTCTAATCTTTCTTTCATTGACTTATTTATTTATTTTCTTTCTTTTTGTTAAACTGTTGAGTGGTCAGACTTCTTTATATATTCCAGATACTAGTCCTTTTTCAGATATGGAGTTTGCAAACAATTCCCCCAGTTTGAAACTTGCTTTTTCCTCTTCTTCATATTAGCTTGCACAGAGAAAACATTTATTTTTTAACTTCAAAAAATTTTTTATTTGTTTATTTTTTGAGACAGAGTCTCGGTCACCTTGGGGAGAGGGCCCTGGTTTCATCGAAGCTCATAGCAACCTCAAACTCTCGGGCTCAAGCCATCTTCTTGCTTCAGCCTCCAGAGTAGCTGGGACCATAGGCACCTGCCACCACACCCAGCTTATATATATATTTTTTTCCTATTTTTAGTATGACAGGGTCTCTCTCTTGCTCAGACTGATCTCAAATTCAAACTCCTGAGCTCAAGCAATCCACCAACCTTTCAGAGACTAGGATTACAGATATGAGCCACTGGGCCCAGCCACAGGAAAATTTTTTCACTTTGATAAAATAAAATTTATCAATTTTTTTTGGATAGATTCTTATTTTTAGAGTCAACTGTGGAAATACTTTGCCTAGTTATAGGTTCTGAAAAATTTATTCTCTACATTGTTTTAATTCCAATATACTTAAGGGGTACAAGTGCAGATTTCTTACATGAATATGTTGTTTATTTTTATTTCTTTTTTGGTTTAATAATCTGGAATGCTTCGTGAATTTGTGTGTTATCTTTGCACAAGGTAATCTTCTCTATATCATTCCAGTTTTAGTATATGTGCTGCTGGAGTGAGCACTATGTGAATATATTGTATAGCAGTGAGGTCTGTTAATTCAGTGTACATTGTTCCCAATAGGAAAATTTTTCTCACCCCTTCACCCTCCCACATACCCATAGCTTGTATTCATGAGTGAGAACATGTGGTATTTTATTTCCTGTCTTGAGTTTCTTCACTAAGGATAATAGCCTCAGGTCCCATACTCAAATCGATGCAAAAGGTGTTATTTCACTTTTTTATGACTGAGTGGTATTCTATGGAATATGTATGCCATATTTTCTTTATTATTCATCATTTGGTTAGACATGAAGGCTGATTCTATATTTTTTGCTATTGTGAATTATAGTACAATAACGTCCAAGTTTCAGTATCTTTTTAATATAATGCCTTTTTTTAATTTAGGTAGATACTCAAAAGTAAGATTGCTGGATCAGATAGTAAACGTATTTTTATTAATAGTTCTTAGAGAAATTTCCATACTGTTTTCCACAGAGGTTTTATTAATTTACATTCTCACAAACAGTGTCCCTTCTCACACATCTGCACCAACATCTATTGATTTTTGACATTTTTATAATGGCCATGTAACATGGCATCTCATTCTGGCTTGATTTGCATTTCTCTGATGATTATGATGTTCAGCATTTTTATGTATGTTTGTTGGCTATTTTTATATCTTCTTTCAAAAAATGTCTATTCATATTATTTGCTCAGTTTTTAAGGAGGTTATTTGTATCCTAAAACATTACTGAATGTATTTATCATATCTAAGAGTCTTTTTGTGGAGTCTTTAGGGTTTTCTGTGGATAGGATTGTAATCTTTTATGGGATGATTGAATCAACCATCACAGGTCCTATCTCTTGAACCAGAACTTCCTTCTATTGATTTTATAATTTTCTTTTAGTTTTAAATTTTACGGTAAAGTTTTTGATCTATTTTTTTGAATCCAGTTATTTTCTAGCTTGCCTTTAGATATCAAATTATTTCAGTATCACTTGTTGAAAAGGCTACTGTTCATCAATCAATTACCGTATATACTTGAGTAAAAGCCGAGTTTTTTCAGCACAAAATTTGTGCCGAGTTCAGGTTTTTCGGCACAAATTTTGTGCCGAAAAAACTCAGCTTATACTCGGGTATATACGGTACTTTTGCATTTTGATCAAAAATAAGTGGAGAATACTTGTGTAGACCTATATATGGGTTTTGTTTTCTATTTATTGATCTACTTCTATCCCTTTGCCAATACATACTGCCTTGGTTATTGTACTTGTATCTTAGGGCTGAAGATAAAGTAGAATGCTTCTTCCCACTTTATTCTTTTTAAAAATTCCTTTTAGCTAATCTAGGAGTTGTGAATTTTCATATAAATTTTAGAATGAGTTTATCTATGTCTATTAGAAGCCTTTCTGGGAATTTGACAGAAATTTCATTCAATCTTTAGAGTAACAATGCATAATTTATATTTTATAAAAACATAATTTTGTGTGTGTATTAATCTTTTATCCTGCAAATTTGCTGAATTGGTTTCTTAGTTCTGGGAGGATTTTGTTTGTTTTTTATATTCATTGTGATTTACCACATTGATAGCCCTACCATTATCAAACAGATAGTTTTTTTCTTCTGATTTGTGTGCTTTTATTTATTTTTCTTGTCTTATTACACTTGATAGAAATTCCAGGCCTACATTAAAAAGAGTAATGAGTGTGAATATTCTTATCTTCTTTTCAATAATAGCCTTACATCATCGAGAATCTTTGAATTTTTGCTAAATAATATTTGTGAAGTTGAAGTAGTACTACTCTATTATTAAGTAACTGAGACTTCAAAAAAAATGCCTTTTTCTACATTAATTATAATAATCATGTGATTTTTCTCTTTCATTTTACTGACATGGTAGATTCCATTGATAGTTTTTAAATGTTCAACTAGCCTTGCCTATCTAAAATAAATCCAGTTTGTTCATGGTTTATAATTTTTATACATTTTTAAAATCTGGTGTGTTAATATTCTGTACAGACTTTTTTGTGTCTAAATTCATAGACCATATTAGTCTGTGTTTTTCTGTTTTTTTTTTTTTTTTCTTTTTGTGTGTACTGAGGAAAGAAAAGAACTTTTATCTGAGTAAAGTGATCCCTTTTAAATTATTAGGCCCAGAGAGACATCAAAATGAGACAGCAATTATAAACCCCTTCCTTCTTTTTGAGCCGTGCATTCATCTCTTAAAACTTCTTGCTACTGACACAAGTGCCTATAAATCAATTTAATGTACCACACCAGACATTATAATCCACACCCAGAGCTCGATGATGTATAGCCAATCACTATTCAATGCTAGTTCTGTAAAATTGAGAATTTCTAACAAATACCTTGGATCAGTCCATTCCATGTTCTCTTTCTTTGCTTTCAAACACCTGCTTGTAACAAAGACCAAACAGAGCTCACGTCCAAGGGTACTTGGGTCTGAGTCTTCCAGGCAGCTGTCTTCACTTGGGCTCAAGTAAATTCTTTAAATTATATTTTTAAATAAATAAATAAATAAATAAATAAATAACATTTCGTGCCTCAGCCTCTTCCTTTTAGATCAACATTTCTATCTTTGTCTAAATTATCTTCCATGGTAATATCCTCATAATGAGTCTTCCTTCCTCTTTAATTTTCTGAAACAGATTGTATAAATTTATGTTCAAGTAAAGTAAGTTGTATTTAATAGACAGTGAATAATGGGGGCAGTAACTTCAGAGTTATGAGCACTGCCTTTTTGTAAGTCTATAAGAAAACATTTCTCCTCAAATATGGGACTGCCTATACTTATCTAAAACATTTTCATTATTTCCATTATTACATTATTGTTATGAACTAGATTCTTCATTACTTTCTCGTAGAGGCTCTTCAAAGTTGCTTATACATAATAATGCTTGATTTAGCTCATTAAATTATTTCTAACTTCTTTTTGATGAAGGCTGATTTGGGTGGAAATTCAGAAATACCTTCTTTTCCTTCCCTTCCTGCCCTCTCTCAACTATTCCAATGAAACTTTTAAAAAGTACTCTTTCTTTCCTTCACATTGGTCCTAGTTCTAACCTTACAACCATGGTCCTCAAAGTCCACTATGCTCCAGATGCTATCTTAAGAGGAGGCTTAAAGTCTTCCAAATTTAGAATAGAAAAGACCTAATCAGCTGTAATATATGCTTGAATATGAAACATAGTCCTTTTCTCTGCTTACTACATTTCTAACTTCTAATGAAATGGTAGGAGGCACATGGATAGAAGAGAAAATATGAAGCCATTAAGTGGGTCAAGGAGTAAATAACAGTAGAGCAAAATAAGTGAAAGAAAGAAATTGGAAGTCAATGGCAGAAATTAGAGTGAAGACTGAAATTTTGGATAATAGAGCCATTTTCTGAGTACCTAGACATAGCAGATGATCAATAAATTTTTTTTACATACAGTAGTGAGAATTAGAGTTAGAAAATTATAGTATTAAGGGAAAAACAAGCATATGGCAGCTTCCAAATAAGACTATAACAAGTTTAGGGACTGATAGGATATGAGAAGTGAAGGCTCTTTCCAGAGATCATGATGAGATAATGCTTCTTGGGATTATAATGGTGCTAGACTGAAAGATTGTGAAGTAGGATGAAAAGATAATACACATACTTTCTAGTCAAAACACATCCTAAAGATAATTATCAATAACAGACCTGTGACCTCTTTAGAAATGTAGAAACTCAACTCCCCCTTACTACCTCCAAACCTAGGTAATCATCTAAATAAGATTTTCAAGTGATTCATATACACATTAAGGGTTAGGAAGCATTGATAAAAAACTTATATAAGAAAATATAACATGGATGTTATCAAATTAAAAAAAAATTGTTTGTCAATGGCAAAACGTGTGTTACAAATTATTCAGTGATGTATTTGGTAGCTCTAATGTATGGTAGCTCATACATTTGATATGCCCATGTATTAATATAATTTTTAAAAACTTAAAAATAAGCATTTATATAATGAATGAATGAATGAATGAACATAAAGAAGATTGATTACAGTGAAAATAAAGATGCAGGGACTTCCCTGTTTACCTGCCAAGTTTGCATACTCCTGACCCAGATGTCTATAGTACTTTTCTGGCCAGACTCTCTGCTCCTTTCTCCTTTAACATAAATTATAAAGTCCCTCTCCTTTCCCAAATCAAAACCTATCTGGCCTCTTGAGCCCTGATGCTTTGGCAGGAGAAAACTCCATTTTAGCCTTGTTTATGAGGATTTAGAAGGGCAGGGATTGCTAGACTCTGCTTTTCTGTTGTTCCCTTGATCATCCCTAATTGGAAGTGAAACTTTGCATTATATTGAGAGTGACTTTCGATGGAAATGGGAGAACTATTCTAGACAGCAGGGATCTGGAGGCCAAGCTGCTTTGGGTAATTTCTTCCTCATAATTATGCAACACTAGTCTATGTTACAGTTTTCCATCACCTTGCAAGTTGTTATATATTAAAGTGAGGAGAGAGGGAGACATCTCTTGATAAACCACACTCCGATTGTCACAGATTATTTCAAATTTCACAGCTCATATGGAAGAGTTCTATAATTTTTGACATAAGGGAAAATGGAGCAATACCCTCCGGGGCAGATGTCATAGTGAATGTCAGAATATGTCAAGAGCCCTTGAGGGTTGTGGAATTTGAAATGGTAAAGAGGTGCTTATGTGTTTAATATGACTCTTTAAGATAAGCAGAATTTTCTGTTCTGTATAATTCTTTGACTTCTTTATGGTATACCAACACTGAAAGTTCATGGTAATGGTAAAGAGATCTGTGATCCTAGTGGTAGTGTATGTGCTCAATGACATTTGTCCCACAGGTGTTATGGCAGGTGATATGGGTCGCTATCATGAGTTCACATCATGAAAAACCATATTGAGGTAGCAAAATTTATCTCAATAATGTTCAAATCCTTTAATAGTTCTGCCTTGAATATACCAATATGCAGATTAAATTTTATTGTTTATATCACAATAGACCCTGGACACAGTGAAAACAGGACAAAGATGACCCATTTAAACCCCTTCACAGAGGACTCGACTGCTCTACTACAAAACCTCTAGTGGTTTGACACATTAAAATGCAAATTATGAAAAGAAGAAAAAGAAATATATTTATGGTTTTTCAGATCAATGCAATGTCCTTTTTAGAGATATTGATGTAACAATGCACTTAATTCTTACTGTAATTCACAAACACAAAATCATACTTTTTAATTTCTTTTCCATGATCTCAATTTGAGGACTACAGTAAAAAAGAAATATGAAAAACAAGTTCAGTGCTCAGAAACAATTTTTTTACTAAGTTTTATGCACCAAGTTGAAAAATGTAATTCAGAAAAGTGCCATTGTTCTAAGCAGATAAATAAAACAGAATTTTGCAACAATTTTAAAATCAAAGTCAGCTAATTTTACTAAAATTTATATAAATATATGTAATATCTAATTGAGGAAAATAAGTCTTTGGTGAAAATTATTTTGAAAGTCTTCCCTTACTATAACTTCTATAATAAAGCTATATAAAAATTGAATCATTTTAAATGACATTCAATTGAAATTATGCATGGAAAACGAACTTGAAAGGTGAATAGATCAATCTGATTGCTTCTATCTTAAGGAAAAGGTAGCTCTCTTTGAAAGGACTCTCCTTTTTACTCAATTCCTTCTTGTTAATAGTATTGGAAGCACAATGCACACATGCCAGCTGATTGCCTGCATGCTATTATCTGGTGCTCCAGTCACTCACTGCTAAGTTTGAGAAGAGTTTATTGAAACATTTATAGTTGGAACAAAGAATTTTTTTTTGAAGTCTTTTTATTTGTTTGTTTGTTTTTTGTATTTTTTTTTTTTTTTTTTTTTTGAGACAGACTCTCAGCTGTGATGTCAGCCTAGCTCACAGCAACCTCCAATTTGTAGGCTCAGGTGATCCTCCTGTCTCAGCCTCTGAGAATGCTAGGATGATAGGTATGAGCCCCTTAGCCTGACCCTAAAAGAATAATTTTTTTAAAATGTATTGTTTTTCTATCCTGAATTAAACAACTGAGACACTAAGAGGTAGATCAGCCACTCCATCTGGTGCCAATCTCAATCACGACATGAGAAATTACTCTGCATGGAAAAGCCTATAACACGTTCCCAGTAGTGACAGCACCTGCATTGCACCAGTTTCATTGGCATACGGATAAGCTCTTGAAACTTCATTTAAAAAGAAAAATTGTATAAATGTCCTAAAATTGATCAACATAGGATAACAAAAGTTAGTATTTAATAAGATTCACAGCATTCTTCCTTTGGCGAAGCTACCAAAGGTCAAGTAAAAACACAAATGGAAAAGATTGGGGGCAATGAAGTTGAGCTGACCAGACTTTTAGGCCAGTACCTATTTCCACAAGTTTTTAAGCCCTGACTTCAATGACATAATGCCTCTAGTTCGTCATTCTACTTGCACTGAAGATTTGAAGTTTAAATGTTAAATAAATAAATAAATAAATACCCTTAATTAAGGGAAATTGTTTGGGGAAAGAGTTTATATCTATAAATGCACATTTTATATACATTCACAAAGGGCATATCAAAAGATGCCTTTTAATGAAGTTCAAGAGGCCTTTATTAAAGAACAAATTGATTCTACTATAAACGCTAGGGGCCATCTCATCTGCATAAGAAAGAAACCTGCATGTATTCATGTATTGTCATTCTTATCAACAAAACATAACTCCTAATACTGAGTTAAAAAAAATAGAATTTATTGATCAGAGATGTAATTAGAATATATTTTGCAAGGTAAAGAAAAATACACAGTGGGTTTTATATTCACAAGATAAAAGCTAATCAGCATGCAAATGTGAATAGAGTTTAAACTTCAGAGTAGGCAAAATATTAAAACTTTATCAATTGTTAGGAGCTGACCTCCTGGGAGACAAGGCTGCCGAGTTTGAGAAAATGTACTCACAAGGACAGAGTGCAAACCTGGCCTCAGCGGTTTTCATGTTATGGCTGGTTCCTAAACCAAATTAGAATGGAGCCATGCACCTTCGATCAGCACAGACCCTGAGAATGCTATTTTGCTCCTAGGCTGTTTTTAATCAATTAATGCAATTATGACAAGATCATGCCTTCAAGCTACTGTATATAAAAGCTGTGTGATAAAGCTGAGATTGCTGTTCCTATTGAGGACAGCCCTGTTTTCCGCCTCTGTTTTCCATCCCATGCCAGCCGGTCTACTCCAGGATCTCTAATAACCTTTGCCAGGCAGATTCTCGGCAATCATAGACTCACAGAAAGAACAAGGCTGCAATGGATTGTCATAACACATCAGTCCATCATACATTTAACATTTTCCTTGTTTTGTTTCCATTCGGAGATTTCTTCAACCGAAAGAGTTGCTGTTCCAAAACCTACAAAGACAGGATTGGACACCCTTTATGTCCAACCAATGGGTACCATGATGACAGAATTGCTGAAGTGAAGTGCAGATGATATTTGAGCTGCTAATGCTTGCACCAAGGTTTCTGAAGGTTTATTTATTTTTCCAAATCCAAATGTGGCCTTGGACATACTTTTTCTAAAACAAGAGCTTGCTCCAAAATTTGCAGTTTGAGGATCCTAAACCACTTGGTTGCAAGTCAGAGCCAATTGATGAATTGAACATGCACTGAACTGAGCCCCAGCAACCCAGACCTTGCTCTAAGTGCTAAGGTGAAGGCCTTGGATACTTCCTTTGCATGGCACTGTAAAGGATGGCTTGTTAGAGACTGCCTGTGTTCCACCACTTCGTGGCTTCTGTTGATGTATTAGCCCATTTTTGTACTGCTAAAAGGAAATATCTGAGACTAAGCAATTTGTAAAGAAAAGAAATATATTTGGCTCACAGTTCTGCCAGCTGACCAAGAAGCAGGACACCAGCGTTTACTTCTGGTGAGGGTTTCTAGTAAAGGAGAAATTAAGATGTGGAGCAGTGTACAGTGAAGTGGAGGCAGAGCGGCTCTGCAAGCTTCTCTCCACTTTCCCATAGAGAAACCCTGACTGACCACTGAGGGCGAGACACACACATGCCCTCACAGCCGTCGAGCCCCGTGAGGTCACTATCATAAGACAAAGGCTATGCCACAGTTCATTTTCCTCCCTGTGTACTTTCCATTTGCCTTCCTGGGATCAGTACCCTCCCAGACCTCTGGAAGAGCTGCACTGGGACCTGTGATTGGCACCCTCCTGAACCCAAAAAGGGCTGCAGCTGGGACCCTCCATGACCTCTGGACGAGCTGTGCCCTCCTGGACCACAGTAAGAGCTGCACAGGTACCCGCTACACCACCTGCCAGGCATGTGCAACCCCGCATTCTCCCTCCTATACCATCCCTGCCTCCACACCACCCACTTGTCTGGCCAAGGACTCTGGTAGCCACATGCACTCCGGAGCCATCCCTGCCTCTGCGTGGAGCTCTTCTCCTGGCCAGAGATTGCTGGAGCCTTAGGCCCTCTGTGCCAAAGTGACTGGGCACCAGGCACTCCCAGAACAGTGTGCACCATCCCTTCCTCGTCACTGTTGCTGGATCTGGGAGTGTCACACTCTGGAGCTGCTCCCACAACCAGAACTTCCTGGCTGGGGCAGCCCCCGAAAAGCTACACAGGGTCACTCCCTACAAAGATGTAGCAACAATAGAGTGATCCCCTGGGTTGAATCTCGGAGAGACACCACCCCAACTCTGAGGACGGCCAGAGGCAATGGTGAAAAACAATCATGAGAGGAAATCAAAGGAAATAATCTGGCAATATGAATAATCAGAGAAGATCAACTTCCCAAAGGATCAATGAGGCAGACACAGCACAAGATCCCAAGCACAAACAAATAGCTGAGATGTCAGAAATTGAATTCAGAATCTGGATAGCAAATAAGATCAAATTAGAATTCCAAGCAGTAATCCAAAAGATGTCTCAAGAATTCAATAAAATCAAAGACTAAATGACCAAAGATTTTGACACATTGAGACAAGAAGTTGCATGCCTCAAAGATGTGAGAAACACAGTAGAATCCCTCAGTAACAGAAGGGAGGAAGCAGAAGAAAGGATTTCTGACATTGAAGACAAAGGAAGAGAAATGGAGGGCAAAAACAGATCACTCTCTCAGAGAGCTCTGGGATAATTCAAAGAAAACCAATATTCATCTTATAGGGATCCCTGAAAGTGATGAAGTGGCTTCACAAGGCACAGAGTCTCTTCTCCATGATA